>JACBAH010007714.1:0-59235 GCA_014282315.1 Neospermospora avenae | reverse complement strand
GTCTTTGGCATCGTCGTCGCCCCTCAGGTGCCATTATAATGAGTGTTACTTCCACCAAATCTTCCTATAATCATCCCAGCTTGAGTATATAGGAGAATCGCGAATCGTATCTTTGCTCTATCTATCAAAAATTGCGAACAAGTTCATAAAAAACAACATAATCAACAGCGCCCTTGTTATCAAGACACCAGTTTGCTCATTTCATCAGCGGATCTGAGTTGCTTGTACAGGGCATGATCTGATCTCATTACTGGCATAACCGGCCATGAGGTCAATGTTTCCTTTATTATCTTAGTCGCCCTCGATTCTAGGTTGAATCAAGACAACAAACCCTCGGAAGCCAGCAATTCAGAAGCTGAGTATCTTCGCTCGAAGATGGCATTCTATGTGCTTTGATCGCAAGGTTCGAGTCTTGAGCCATCTCATATCTAGCGAGTTGTTGATCTATTAGTGCAGCCATTACTAGAGTGTCATTGAAGCAAAGTCATCATGTAGTTACGAGATGTGGAAGCGTTCGTTCTAGTAAATTCCTGTCGTCATTTCATGACTTTAGAATCAGTTCGCGGTAGAATTGACCAGCCAGTTCTCTCTTCGCTGCATGGGAATTTTTATGGCCTCTTCTATTCTGATGCTTTCGATTCGTGATGAGATTTTGCTCAGCCCTATCCAAGAGAATTGGCATAGTCGGGTTACTGCAAGTATTTCCACATTAGGCAACTCACGAGGGGTACAGTGCAACCCTGAAAGCTTGCTCTTCAGTCCAGAGCAAGCCCTAATCGCTCCATATCTCAATATGCGTTCTCCGCTGCCAACCTCATCTGTATTCAAAGCTCGGCAATTTTGGTGGCCTCCGCGAAAGCTTCTTATTGACCACAGCATCCCAGTGCTCTTGTGACAGTTGTTTCCAGTGGTGGCGTAGCTCTTGGGAGTATATCGAGGTGGCCTGGTATGAACTTGATGTTTTCTTATATACATTCGTTCCCGGGTTGAAAAGATACGTCATGCCCAAAAACTTTCTGTCTATTGCCAATCAAGGTGCTCTGAATAATTCTCATATCCACAAAAGAGATATGCGTCTTCTTGCTTTATTTCTGTTGATACGACGTAAGTATGTTCAAATTTTCTAATTTCGTTGAGTGTACTAACAGATCCTGACAGTCTGCTCTGCCGTGGAGTGCAATTGGGGAAATCTCACAGCCGTATCACGAGTTTTCGACAGTCAGGAAAAGTTTGACACATTCAGCCAAGGATGTACGAAAATTACCAATGCTGCGGTAGTCATAGAGCCCAACTACACGGGCAGCTTTATTCTGAGCGGCATCACAGAGATATCTGGAACCTTTTTGTTCGGCGATGTTAATAAGGACTCGAACCTCACCTCCATCGATATGCCAGACTTGGTATCCCTCAATGCAACTTCTTCTTGGAGAATACTCAGAACACCCAAACTCACGTCTGTGTCTTTTCCAAACTTGCGAGCTATAAATGGTTCCGGTCTAGAGATAACTGCTGCACCCAACGCCAAAATTGACCTTCCCTCGCTTCTTACCGCTGCAAGCGTTAACGTAAATGGAGGGCTGTCCAGGTACTTTGCAATCAAAGCATCATATACAAAATACTGACTCCTATTTAGCATGAGTTTTCCGCTTCTGACGAACATTGACAAGAGTCTGAGACTCTGTTCGCTCACTGGATGTGATTCTAGTAACGCTTCTGCCTCGAAAGTCGTTCGCTACGACGTGAATTTTCCTTCACTGATTCAAGTGTCATCGCTCAAAATCGACGCAGACATCCTAAGGTAAGCTATTCGATCCAAATGTCATACTACCGAGGTCAGGGAAGTGAGGCAAATCGTCTGCGGCGAAGTGATTCAAGAACCCTTTGCTCCACGAATTCCACAAGAGCAAAATCAGGCAAAGTCATCAATTCCTCGTAGGGCATTTTTTTGATACCTCGAGCCTTGCCCTGTAATACCTTCATGATTTCAACATCAATTCGCGACCTCAAAATGAATCTCGCCAGATCTCTTCGCCAGAGCCAAATGTGCCTCGCCCTAAAGCTTCTGACTTGCCACGTTGTATCATACTAATCAGACATGCAACCCACAGTCTATCGATGTCAAACCTCATCACAGTTGGTCGGAATGTCACGGCCGAAGAGACTGGGCATGACAATCTAGGACTCGACATCACTCAAAGAGGCGCAGTCATCACTGTTGACTTACCCTTACTCGCCGAAGTGACGAGCCGACTAGAAATATTAGGGAACTTTGGAAGGTCAGTCGGCTTTGCCAATCCTTGCAAACACTACAGACCCTGCTAACACTTTCAGCATCCGGCTACGATCTCTAGCTAAAGTACCTAGAGTAGTGAATATCCACAGCCATGTGCAAGAGATTGTTTTACTACCTGCACTGAGCCGAGTAGGAGAGTTCTACGCAACAGGAAAGATGACTGCGTAATTGCCCACCCCAGCCACATTCATCTACTGATATAGCAAACGTTAATATCATTCTCCAGAGTAAACCTCCCAGTGCTACAAGATATCCAGAGCATGGTGCTCTACCAACCCCCTTCATCCTCCGACTGTCTAAAAGAAATCGCCACTCATGCCAAGTTCTTCTACATCCACAGTGAACTCTCCCACCGCTTTATCTGTAATTACACCAAAGACAAGAAGAAATCAGCTCTTTCCGGAGGTGTGAACATTGCTATTGCTGCCGGAGTAGGGTTTCTCGTTATGATGCTCATGATATATTTCTGGCTATGGCGACGATCGCAGAATAGAAAGAAGGCGAAGAAGAGCGCGGAGGCAGCTGAGTACGAGTTACAAGAGAGGTATGCGGGTGAGCGTTGTGATTCGCTTGCTGGGACTGAGGTGGGGAGTGTGCGGAGTGAGAGGACATTTGTGCAGCAGGGCGGGAGGGCTACATCCATCATGGAGCGGCGGATGTTGTTGTTCGCTAGATCAGCCCGTTGTAATATCTAAGCAATCAAGGCCGACGTGACCCGTCACTGGTGGAGAGCTCGAGTTGCATAGAAAGGCACCTTTGTAGTATAGGACTTCACTCAGCCTGGTATTCTAAAGTCACGAAATGCTTTGAGGACTTTGACTTTTGCGAATATCGCGAAATTAAGCGAGCACTTGTACGAGGCCAGGGAGAATTATCTACGGCGAAACGGCCTCGTGCTTCCAAATGAAAACTTATTAATGTCATAAAACATTGACATGACTTGAGCAAAGTACATTGCTTATATCCTATGATATTTTCGTGACTTTCATTTTTGGCTGTAAGATATTCCGCGAGTTAAAATATGAAGTAGGCTAGTAAAGTCATACTAATGCTTGAAAACTTCATCAACATAAACACGTTTGTTTTTTGCTGGAGACGAATTTCTCTAGCCTTGGTACCATAACGTATCAATTCTTCGAGGTGAAAAACTGGGTTTCTTCTCCCCCAACAGTAACTGGGACAGTCTCGAGTATGGAACAGTAACAATTCCTTCGGACATACCAGAGACGCATTATTAAGAAAAGGTTAAGATCATTCACTACAGTCAAGGAACTGAGGAAGTGAAAATCATTTGTAAACTCCATGCATATGCTATCTGATTCTGCACCAAACCCATCATCAGTCATGTATATATATTTTTAAGGACTCATCATCCCCGATCCATTCTCCACTTCCACTTCCACGTCTACGTTCGTCCCCATCTACCCCGTCGCCTTATTCCGTTGCCTTATACTTTTTGTTAAACTCTCCCACCGCAACCCCAATCTTCTTATACAGAAAATTCCTACTACTCTCCTCTGCAACCGGCACAAACGGTCCATTCGTTCCACCTCTCAATGTTAAACTTAGACCCGTCCGTTCTTTACTGATAGTCTGGATATCTTTCAACGGAACATCCCATTCCGAAGTCAACTTCTTGCTCTTGATAAGCATGATACGACTATAGGTCAACATGACCACGACATCCTCTCTTGGCAATTCGAGATGAGCGATATACATCTCGTTGAAGTACTTCCCGTTATCGAGCTGCTTCAGCCAGAACTGGCCGAGTGCTTCACGCTGAGAATATGGACGCACGATACCATCTGTGCCGATAAAGCGGGTGAGACGTACGCGATCGAGTCCATCTCCATCGAAGACAGTAGTGGTGTTGCGGATCCCCTCGCTGACATTGGAGGCGAGATCAAAGACACCTATAGCTGGCTTTGTGACGAATCCGAGAGCACCCTTCCCGACTCCCTTAAAGAATCCGGTGAGACCTTCTTGCTCGGCGCCTTCGAGTGGCTTGCGGGCAAGGCCGCCAACACCACTGGCAAGACTGCTCACGAAAGAGTTGGCTCCAGCAGTTACACCATAAAGGGCGTGCTTGGGACGGTTCCGCGATCTGGTCATGCGGCGACGATCCTGGAATTGCTTGTCCATTGTAGCTTCAGCAAGACCCTTGGCAATGCTACCAGTGACTTTTGAGAAACTGTCCGATACACCGAAGACCGACTTCTTGACGAAACTGGTAGCTCCCTTCGCGATGCCGATACCCAGTTGCTCGGGTCTATCGGACATGATGAATCCCTGGTATGGTTCGTAGAAGATATCTGCCACTCCAGAACTCAAATTGTTGAACAGACCAACAGGGTTGCCCAAGAAGTCAGCCGATCCGAGAATCTTGTGTACCTGATACAGAGCTTCTTGCGAGTAATGATTCGACATGTTCTGCATCAGAACAGCTGCCGACACTCTTGCGTTCTCCAACATGAGAGAGTTGAGTCGTACAGGAGCATCGTTAATGTTTCCGATGGCCATCGTAAGAACGTTCAGGAAGAACATCAGTGGATTTCGCGACGATGTCTTGTCTTCGACATTGACGCGATCGGTGCGGACGAAGGACAGATCAAGTTGCATAGGCTGGATGTTGAGCAGCTCAAAGTACATATCCTGACCTGACTGATCTTGAGTTGGCTCTGGAATGTCCAAATTCTCATCACATAATACGCCTTCATGAGTTTCCGACCAAGTGGCACCAGGCACCTTCGAGAACTCGAGCAGAGCGTAGACGAAATCTTCATCAATTTCCAAAGTCATCTGCTGTAGTAGGATTGTCGCATACTTGATGTAGAGCACTCCATACGAATCGTCCTTGACCCGAGTGATCATGACGTGCACAGATGGATGAGACTCAGTCTCCTTGGTGTTCTTTGGGACAACGCTGGGATACAAAATCATGGGAAAGATTCCACCATAAAGCTGATTGTCAATTTGTATCCACTTAATGCCGGCGGTGATGGTCTGGAACAGTGGCGATTCGGAGTATTTGAGAGAGATATCTCTGAATGTGACGTATGCTAGCTCCTTTAGCTGAGCGTTCACTAAAGATATCCCAATTCCAGCAAGCTTGAGCTGTGCTCTGAAAGTCACACCTGTATCCTGATCCTTGACCTCAAACCCTCCAGCAACACTCGTAGTAGACTCAGAGCGAGATTTTTGTTTATACAAACTCTTAGAAGCTTTGTAATTGGACAGAATTAAGGTCTGCGTTGGACCATCTGCTGCCACATTCAAGTCTATGATCTTGGCTTCTATACCCGCTGCATTCTGCGGAGGAGGTATCTTCATCGGAATCAAGTTACCAATTTCCGCGAGCTTGATATGTCTCTCCCTGCCATTTGCATTGATAATGAGCTCCTTGTGCTTGGCAGCTGGATAATCCCAAGCATATGGCATGATGCTTCTGGGCGGTAGTCGATAGCGGATTGGGCGCCAACCAGACCGATCCTCAGATTCTTCGTCATCAATATTTGGGTTCGCCTGGAAGAACATGAATTCTGTATCACTCTCATTTCCCATGGAGAAAGGCCAATTCTTCGTCTCTGCGCTCAGATGAAGGAAGATGGTTGCGTTCTCCATGAGCACCTCGACTCGTATGAGCTTTTGTCGCTGCCCAGCCTTCGCAATCTTGATATGCGTTGTTCCCAGATCCGAGATGTTGAATGGAGACGACCACTGGTTGTTCAGTCCAGGGAAACATAGTGACAACTGTTTCAGTGTAGCCTTCTGCAAGAAATGCAACGGCTGTAGCTCGTTTGGTTTGATGGTCATGAGCTCGGAAGATCCAGGTTCCCGGACATTGATATCTTCATTCATCTGATTTTTGAGCACAAAGCGAGGGGCCAAAGTGACAACCTTCGTCATCTTGTACTTGCCTTCGCCAGGCTCAATGGTAATTCCAACATGGATTTCTGTACTCTTTGTAGAGGATGGCAGGACGACATCGATAGTCGACCCAATAGCATCAAAACTCTGTGGCTTGCTCCAGCTCGATTCTCCCACTTTAAGTAGAACACGGTTGCGCTGATCATCTGCGCCAAATGCAAACATGTAAGGCAATGCCTTTCGTCTCTGGGTGTCGGCAGGGTCGGTGTGGAAGTTCTGTCCTGCAGCTGTTTTTGCTTGTTGGAGCAATGATTTTGCCTTTACGTTGATATTTAGTCCCGTCTTGTTCAGGATAACGTAAGGACTAAACACGGTGACTCGGAATGCGCCACCGCTATCAGGTATCTTGTAGTAGTGTAGTCGAAGGTTGAGGGTCAGGTTATCGTTGTCTTTGCAGACCAGCGTTGTCTCTTTTCTGAAGTCCTCCTGGTTATTTGAGTTGATAATTGCGAATTCGCTTGACTTGAATACTGTGTCTTGCATGTCGACACTCAGAAGTAGCAGGTGAGAAAGCTCAACGACATGAACTGGACTCAGACCACCTTTACGGAGGAAATTGGTCCAGTCTTTCTTCGTGTTCTTGTCGTAGATACGATACTTGAAGTCATAGGGTAGCAAATTCTCCAATTCGACAGGGGCAGAAAGACGTATCCTCATGTAAGGGTAAATGCTAATGTCGTGTCAGTAACCTCATTTAAACTCTTCGGGATCGCAAGACATACCTTGTCAGAGGATTCGACTTGTCAATAGTTGCATGCATCTGGAAGTAGAACGGAGGAGTACTCTTGTCTTGCTCGCCCTTACAGATCATCGTTCTTGTTGGCCGCTGAAGGAGATCTTTCCACCAGAGAGATTCAGTAGACCACGAATATCCGAAACCTTGATCTGGTCTGACCAGCAATGATTTCATGTAGGCCGCGCCAACAGGAGCAGGTCGGCTCTCTCCAGGTGCAATTTTCTCAATCTTCAATAAGTGGCCTTCTTGCGCATCGAATACGCCCAACTCAACGGGAATCTGAGTCTTGTTTTCAACCAGTAGTGGAGAACGGAATGTGATATATTTGACGTTGTCCGCACCCAGTGTGATTTCCACAAGCAGACGGTGGAGGATTTGGTCTTTGCGAGGTCGAAGACTGTAAATGTATTCGCCCTCGCGATTGACGGCAATCTTGTTAACACTATCAAAGCCACTTCCTTCAAGTCTAACACCAACAACGCCAGTGTTATTCTCGGGTGACAGATTCTCACGCATCTTCTCCCAGTCCTCGAAACGCCATGGTCCCTCTTTACCATCCTCTAGCTTTGCTGCCATCGAATTGTCGGTCCCAGGAACGTCTGCCCATACATTGATATCGAAACCGGTATAATTTCGAATTCTGTAAGGTGCCTCTGTCCCACGGGGCTTAGACAATACATCTTCTTCTTGAGTCAAGAATTGGGCTGACTTTGAAGCAAGGGCAATAGTCGCTGATGTCACTGTCATCTCAAGTGATTTCTGAGACGTCAAATCAATTGCCATGTGATTTGAGTTCCCTTCCTTCGAGATCTGGAGTCCTAACTGCCACGGTTCGATCAATGGCTCCCAAGCTGACTTGGAAAAGTTGTAAATGTTGATGAACATGTCAATGCTTGTCTCTGCCGAGAGATTGCTGGTCCAGTCAGCCGCATTCGTGGTGAAACCCTTCACACTAAGATCCAATATTGGCAGCTCGTGGAGATCTCCAATCAATATGACCCTCATACCATCAAGAGTAGCACTGAGCTCCTCATGTTTCTGGATCAATCGTTGAACACCAGATTGTTCATTCTGCTTTGGAGGTGCAATGGTAGCAGCTTTGGTCTTCTTCATCGTTGAAGCGCCCTTTCCACTTGCGGTTCGACGCTTCAGTGTCTTGTTGTCTGAACCCTTCAATTGCTTCGACTTCTCATCTGATGCTGAGGGCTTTTGTTCATCTTCGACATCCTGACCTGATAGCTCCGAAGCCTTGCTGACGATTTGTAACGCCAAGAGAATATCGCGGAGAGACAGACGCAGAACTAAGGGTTCTACATCAATATGGATGCTAGACATATTTTCCTTTGAGCTATCCATAGACATCTGAAGGGAGAAGTCGTCAAGAATACGCAAGCGAGAGTCTTCGAAGCGGTCCATACGACATAGGAACATGCCCATCTTGGAGACTTGTAACGTCATGGCCTGCTGTTGAGACATCAGGATCTGCTTGGTCCCAAGCACAATAGCTTCAGAGCTGGCGCTGAGCGGGTTTGCAATAAGGATTATCTGGGCGTCCACAACATTGACTCTGAAGGCGATGGTCATAGCAGATTCCTCGGCCTGAGACGATGCTGAGGTAGGAGTCTTTGCAGGAGACGTAGAAGTATCTGCTCGCTTAGGAGAGAACCTTGACCCAGTAGTAGGTGCTAATGAATCTACATCTGAATCCTCTTGAGATTCTAGCAGGCTCTCGTCGTCTGCGATCAAAGGCTCTTCGACCGCTAGGCCACCTGCGACAAACATCTGGATGGAAAAAAGGTAGTCCAGTGCAAAGATGATCCGAGGACTATCAACAGCCACGATAGCAATCAGATTACGCTCCTTTCCACCAGAAATAGTGACGCTGGCCATGAACTGCTGGACGTCCTTGTTAGAAGACGTCATAATCTTCCGGAACTTGTTGGCCGACTTCGTTCTGCTGTCCTTTATCGTGAATGACTGGATCAACAACTCGGTCTCCAGGGATCCATCAGTCATCATCCGGAGCTTTACCTTCGTGTCGTCGAGCGAGAACTTCGACAGACTGGATGATTCGAGGTCGCCTACAGGCTCATCCTCCTTGGCCAATATCAATTCCAAGCCAATTGTATGCACATGAAATGCCAGATCAAGATTCGTCCAACTCTTGGTATCTGCACCGAGTTCCGGTCCGAGATCAACCAGTTCATTCTTCCCGTTGTCTTCTTCAAGTGGAGATCCAGACTTGTCTTCGATACTAGTGGCTTTATTCAGAGTTGTCTCGGGTACTTCATCCATGGCCTGCTGCTGGTTCTCATCGGCATCAACCGCAAATGCGGCAGGAACCGACTTGGCCAACTCAAGGAGAAATTTCAGCTGCGTCTGGGTAATGCGAAGATTGAAGTCAGTCATGTTTCCTTCTATCTCAGTATCTGGTCGCTTAACGCCTTCTACATGCTCGGCATAGGTGATCTGGAAACCAAGATCGACTTTGTCGATGAGTTCTAGCTCTTCTGCTCGATCATCTGAGAAGTGGAAGTCTGAGGTAAGTCGAACGTTTCTGATACCCGCCGAAAGTTTCATTGCGATGATTGCATCCTTGGAGTCATCCAATGGCACAAATTTGTTCTCAGCGTAAATTTCTCCCAGATAGGCGGTAAGGAGGTCTCGCTTGGGTTGGCCAGCCATCATAACTCGAGGGAACACAACGATTGGCGTCTTGATATTAATGTCGAACTTCATACGATTTGCGTTCTGCTGAATTTGAGAGGCCTGATCCGCAGCAGCTTGCCTGGCAGCATTGAAGATAGCTTGCATCTTTCCAAACTTGACTAAAAAGTCGATGATCTTCCGGAATGGTTCCTCTAAGAAGTTCAACTTGATGGATCCTGCGCGGAGATAGATCGACGAATCGTAACCGGGATATGCATCACCACTATCAGGATCGAATGTCTCGTAACGGAAGTCGGCTAGATCATCACCTTGAATCGTGATTAGCTTTCGCAAGTTTGAGTCAGAAGATGCTCCTTGATTGATATCATCCAGTAGCGACAGATCTCCAAGCTTAGCTGCGATTCGCAAGGTCTTGCCCAGAACAAAAATGCCAACATCTGCAGCATTGAGAGAAAGAGTTGCCAATCGGATGCCGTCGTTGTTGAGAATGAGGCGAATACTCTTCAAGTCTACTTTGATACGAATTGACCCAGCTTCGGAGTTCGGCGCAGGGATTGGGACAGCTACAGCATCTTCTTCATTTTCGATATCCATAATCTCCTTCGACGAGGGTTCTGCAGGTTGCTGTGTATCATTGTTTGTGAATGTGATCAGAATAAAATCGAGTAATGTCAGGAGAGTCTTGCGGGTCACGACAAGGTTGATGGTAGAAATAGCAACATCGATATTTGTCTCCACACCTTCATACTTGGGCATAAACTCAGGCGACTGAGGCTTGACCTTGACGATCTTGACATGCACCAGATCCTTGTGCTCTTCGGAATCGGCGTCTCCAGAAGACACAATAGATTTGAACTCTGCGGAAGGGTTCTCGACGTAGTCATCGACCACTAAAGACTCTAAAGATGTAATGATAATCAGATCGTACGGCCGTACGCATAAGTTAAGGGCAAAATTCTCGGCCACCAGCTCGACCAGAAGTTGATCTGGTTTCTTGCCCTCAGGATCACTTCTATACAACGATCCCTGAAGACGCTCAACCTCGAATTTCAGTTCGAAATTCCGCTGCTGAATCTTCAAGTTATCGGTTGTGTTACCGTTCTCCGCATCCTGAAAATCGGCTTCGTCATCAGAATCGGCATCTTCTTGAAGAATAACGGCTTCTTGTGTAGAAAACTGGAAAGAAGCAGCCGATTTCCGTTTCCCAGCTTTGTCTAATTTGGAGGCTGTACTTTGGGCCCGAGGCCGTTGTGCAGCATTGTCTTCCTCAGCAATAGCTTGCTGGGCCGGAGACTCATCTTCATCCTCGTCCATTTTGGGGATGGCAACATCGATGATACGCATCAAGCTCTTGTACTTCTTATCCGAAACCGCTACGTGTAGCACGGGCAAATTACCAGAGATTCGAACTTTGGTCAAATTGGGCGCCTTTGGCATAATCGAGGTCTCCACCAGAAAGTCGATATTAATCTGTTCGACGATGTGCAGCGACTTAGACTCGTCTCGATTCTCAAGTTGCGCCTTCGTCTCCTCAATCGAGGGTCCGATCAAAACTTGCGTTGAGGAAAGCTTGACCAGGAACTTGTCATACATCAAGGACTCAAGACGCTTGAAGTCTTCATCGGTGTATGACTGCCTCTGCTTTGCCTGCACTTCTTTCATCGTATCTTTGTCCACCAATTGACTGTTGACGCTGATATGACCAGCATCCAAGATCAAGCAAATGGTGGTCCTCGTAGTAATGCTCTCCGGTATAATGATCAAAGGTGCTTGAAGGTCTAACTTGGCGTTTAAAGTCTTGTGCTCTTCAAGAGCAAATTCAAGTCCAGCTCTCGTCTGTTGCCTAAAACTTTCAACGGTAGCACCGGCACTTTCCATAAGCGCTCCGATGGATTCCATATGACGCTCAGGCGGCTTGAAGAATTGAATGATGCCGACGAGGAATTGAGGATTCCAGATGATCTCGAGTGGCTTCAACTTTCCAGTAAGCGCAAGGTCGCTAGAGCCATCCAGTGGATTCTTTTCGAATTGGAATGAAAAGAAAGGATCAACCGATTTCTCTGCAACGTCTTCGCTATCGATATCAAGCATTTTGGTAGGGGCATCAGGTGCATCTTTGACTCGAACGATCTGTGTGAAAAGACTGTCGGTGGTCGTACCATCGTTCACTCTCAATCCATTGAGACTAACGTCGGCCAGGAAAGATTCGGGCCGTTGGAGAAATTTGGCGCGGAAACCATCAAAGTACAAACTTAAGACCTCCACCACATTATCGTGTGGATCACGCTTCAGCGTGAAACTACCAGTATTGAGTGAGGCATCGAGCTGCATCTTGACCGAGTCTTTTGGAAGGTCAACACTTTCAGCCAGAGCAGTCTTCTCGTCCCAGTCAATGGCGTCGTAAAGTTCCTTGCGCTGCTCCTCGGACATGGTTGTTTCCGGATCTTCATCTTCCTCCTTGGGCTTCGACCCCCAAGCCCAAGCTACCCATCCTTGATTCTGCTTCGCTGTTTGAGTCTTTTTGACACCGATATTCTCCTTCTTCAGCTGATTTCTAGCTAAGGATCTCCAAAAACGCATGTCTTCATAATTAGACTTCCATTCAAGCTTTGCTAGCTCAGCAGCTTCTTCTGCAGGTAATGGAGCTTCTGCCTTCTTCTTTTTTTTGAACAGTTCAATGTACCGAATCCTGTCGTCTCTTCTTTCCTTGAAGAATGCCCAAGACCAGCGTCTATTGCGATCATGGATCTTGCTCAGAATAGCATTCCCAGCGAACTTGAGCCATGCTCTAGGGTCCTCCTTTGGTGTGACTCCTTTAGGCTGTAGCTTCTTGTATTCTTGATGCAGAATGAAGTAGTGAAATAGATCCACCATCATGAGTGCATCGCGGTACTGGTCGTCGTCCAAAACAAGACCGATTTCGTCAAAGATCAAACCGGCCTTGATATGAGGTCGATCGGCCTTGCCAGATTTATCCATTTCGATCTTTGCTTGCCCACTGACTGGCTTGAGAATGAATTGGTGAGATCCAGTGCTAGGGTCTTCGCCTTTGACAATCATCTCTCTGAATTTGCCAAGCATTTGCTCGTGAGGGACGACAGTGGCTCCCGGAACCTCAGCTTCTCTGCCAGTTCCCAGGAGAGGGGTGTCGGTATTCCAATATACAGCCAGAGCACCTAAAGTGGCAAGCTTATGTGTAGGCCCAACTGTATCTTGAATGTATGTGGGCTTCCATTTTCCATCTGTACTGATTGCACTGAACTCTTGTAAGGTCACACCAAGTGCGAATGGATGGCCTGGTGCTGATATAGAGTCTTCGTATCTAACATGGATATTCTTGATGGTAATCTGGAGATTGTCCACGATTTTGGTGACCAGACTGTCCGTGAAGCTCTGGCTTTTCTGCTGTTCCTCCCGGCTCATGCCTTCTTGGTTCCGGTCTTTCAGCATTTCTGCACTGTCCAGCTTCTCAATCTTGACTGCCTGTCTCCTGCGCTCCTCCTCCTCCTCGTCCCATTCTGCATCCTCCTTGGGCGCTGCCAGCACAAACACATCCTCGATATAAACCTGCACAGGCGCCCCTCGCAGATTCGACCAGGGAATCTTCAGCGTGAGCTGTCCCAGATGCCCTTCCACCACGTTTATTGGAAGCTTCAGTTGATCTAGGGCTTCCCTCCTTAACTCCAAATCCCGTAGCTTCACATCTCCCGACCATATACCGACGTTCAATTGTTTTGGATCGAAGTTCCTGATGTACATGCCCAAGAAGCGATTAAGCAACGAGGCAACAAGTCCTTCCAACATCGTGGGTTATAGTTGCCTTTACCCTGGCGGGGTGCTCGATTAAATTGTAGGCCGAGGCGTCCTCATCAGCATCTGCGAAAGTCCAACAACGGCTGCTATTATTAGAATTAATCGAAGGTCAGGCATTCATGTCATCGCATTCATGATATTCGGTCCGTATGAAGTAAATGTTCGAAGCTGCAAATGTGTAATGCAGTGTCGGTGACGCGTTGAGAAAGAAACGTCAATCCACTACGCTGAATCTGTAGCTACCAAGTCCAAGTCGCGAGTTCCCCGCAAGAAAACAAGCTTCATTCGTGACAGGGTAGGTTGACAAAATGTGAAGATAGACTCAAGAACAGGATGATCAAAGATAGGACTAGGACTACGACGAATTGTGGCAGATTGGGAAAATTGTGATTTTAAGTATGTCTCGAATACTCCTGTAGGTACAAGGAGATTTACCCTCTCACTCCTGCACTGCACTCATCCCCATGATTGCGCCTCTCGCTTAGGAATGGGTGCTGTTGATCACCCACGTCATAGTTTCTCAGGCAGAGGGAGCTCCAACTATTTCGGGCAAAGACCATGGCTGGGCTGGAAGTCTAAGGAGATCAGTTCCACGAGGGGGGAACAATCACATCTTCCAGCCTCAACTGTACTCTATCTACTCCGAATAGCTTCACCTTCACCACTCCACACACAATTCTAGACCCTCAATTCGATTCTTCAGCTTTGCGAGTCATCAATTGACTTTCTTGTCGACTGCATAGCCAAATCGCGGGGAAGCCTCCGCCCGAACAGCTCCAGCAGTCCAGGGCAATCCTATCACAATGTTTCGAACACCCGCGACGCGATCATTGCTGAGAAGCTTTACCAAAGCTCCCATTGCAAGATCTAGTTATAGTGCAGCTTCGTCCCAATTCCGACATGCCCTTCCCCTCCGCCAGTTGAGCAACCAACGACCTCAGGTTCTTGCTGCGCTGGTTCGTCCCTCAACCACAACCCAATTCTATGCTACGAAATCCGAGGTGGGTGGCATCAGTCCGCTCGAACTCAAGGCTGAGAAGGCATTGGCGAAGGAAATAATCGACTCAGATCCAGATCATGTCTCCGCAGATTCAAGTGTCCGCCATGTTTTCGAAGAAAGCCAGGCCCCAAAGGAGGAATCGGGTGCAGATATGTCAGCTGGACTGAAAGCAGATCTTGCAACTATCAAAGAGACATTCTCAATGTCCGAAGTTCCTAAGGAGTCCCTGTATCTTGGTGCAGCTGGTGTTCTCCCATATGCTGCGACCTCCCTATCGACTGTCTACCTAGCCTTTGACATTAATCAAGCCCATGAAACTGGATCAGGCTACTTGTTCAGCCCAGAACTCGCTCGCCAACTACTAGATATTGTCACTCCAATTCAGACTGGTTATGGCGCAGTCGTAAGTAACAACACAATGACAATCAATCTTTCATACTTACCAAGCGCTAGATCATCTCTTTCCTCGGAGCTATCCACTGGGGAATGGAATACTCGGGATTTGGCGGCTATCACTCATACCGCCGATACATGATTGGAGTGGTCGCTCCCGCCGTAGCATGGCCAACAATCTTCATGCCAGTCGAATACGCATTGATCACTCAATTCCTCGCATTCAACTTCCTCTACTTCGCCGACGCTCGCGCAACTACTCGAGGATGGTTCCCAGCTTGGTACTCCATCTACCGTTTCGTCCTTACATTCTTCGTCGGAGCTTCCATCGTGATCAGCTTGATTGGAAGAGGAAGGATTGTCTCGGCGGACCATGCAGCTCTTATGGCCTCTACAGAGCACATCCAGGAGAACAGAGACCAGCAGTGGGTTGCTCTTGAGAGTGAAGAGAAGGAGAGACGAGCAGCACTAGCTGCCGAAGAGGACGAGGAGGAAGAGGAAGAGGACAGCGAAGATGGGGACGATGAGAAGAAGGATGATGAGGAGTCTGATGACGATGATAGCAGGAAGAAGGACAAGAAGGAAGAGAAGTAAATCGCGAACATGTGCGCCATGAGTAAAGTACTGTACTTAGAAAGCCTTTTCTTAACGTTTATATCCAATGGAATTACTATAAAGTTGTTATGGAAATCTTGTTGCGTACGAGAGAATGCAGAAGACAGTTTCGGCACAGAAGTGGTACGATCGTACGACACGCTAGTGACTACTGAGAGAATATCCCGGGACGTCTTCGGAGCTAGTTCTCCCCTTCAATCCACATTCAGAGTCGGCTGGGGAATTGAGGAGCCCATGATATTCAAGGGATGAGACTAACATTGACATTGTCATTCTCGATGTCAGGCAAGAACTGAGCAAGCCCTCTTGTCATTACTCTCACGGTAAACACTCAGACAATGTCCCAACCAGGCTGACATCTTGATTGCATGCACAGTCGCTGCAAATAACTTCTAAAGGCGAGAAATGCATTGCCTTTCCCTATTCAATGCAGATTGTTCTCGCTGAAGCCGCGACCGTATTCAAACTTAGCAATTGTCAAGGGCAATTATCAATGATAAACAGTTCGCCTTGCTAATTTCTCCCACACAAGATTCCAGAGATGAGAATGACAGCTTGAGCTGCTGGCCATATTTCGAACTACTCTGACCCAATCCCCGTAGTTGCGGTCGCTCGTCGAACCAGATACTCAATATTGACTCCAACCTGACTCAAATGACGAGAGAAAAGCCATTATTGATGTCACACAAAAGTGGCTTTTCAGTCTCACTTCGCGATACGATAATGTCAACATCGCGAAACAAGTTCCAGGACTTCACTTGATATCTTTGGTAAAGTCATGAATATCAACTCCGATCTCAACAGAAGAAACGCACCAAAGTCAAGAAATGCTTGATAAATCAGGAGCTTCAGTTGACTGACCACTATCATCTGACTTTTATAGGATCCTCATGGCTTGGTAAGTCTACGAGATGGCTGCCTTGCAAAGAATAAGTATTGTTGAGGCTGCATGCCCATACCTTAATTTGGTCCATGCTATGGTAACACGCAACCCTGACCTTGTCAGTTGGAAGTACTATTGCTCAATACGTCGTATCTTGAGAGTCCATATTTGCAAACCACTTCTTGTGTATTAAGCCATATCTGAAATGAAACATCTACCTCGCTCACAAATCCACGTAACTGACTGTTCCGTGAGGAAAAGGCACAAGCGTCTACATGTTTCAGATCGCAGGAGTCAATACGCGATCTCCCTTCCAATGCAGTTATCCACACACGTATTCGCGGTCAAGCAGCCTCCGATCTCGCTTGACCCTACCAGTCTTGCTAATTGAAATCCAACTCGCTGCCAGCCACCTCTACTCACCATGACTCGAGGATATCAGGAATCCAGATCTATGATCACCTACGAATCCACAAGGCGGAAGAAAGGGTCTTTGCAAACCTTGAAAAAGCAAATATCCGCAAGGCGCGAAAGAAATTTCTGTTCGATGCCTTGACGGGCACGGGCAGAAGGGAAGACCCCACGGCCTGAGTACTGCACTTGTACCTTGCTTGTGGTCTGTGGCCTATGGATATGCACTGCACGGATCGCCCTAGACTCATCGCGCGAAGCCTAGGAAATGGAAGCTTGAGGGAGCGGAGCTCTGACAGCTTACTAACCAATCTGGTACATGTCGGAGCCTGACGAGTGGAACTCTTCATGAAAAAAATTGTGAAGATTTCCGAATGGCTTCATAGCGGGTGGAGAAACGTACCCATCGCAGGAGTTCTGGGCTCCACCGTGTGAACGATTCTTCAATCTCATGATTGTTTACTATCTACGATTGACGGTGAAGATGCGGTGTCGGATCGCGAGGCGAGCTGAGACATCTGTCTCACTAAGTACCGAAATGGCAGTCATCCGCACGAGCTTATCTCAGGATCTGCTCTGATCTCTTTCCCTATCCTGTTCTGTGCACTTCGAGACAATTTCTCATCCCATTTCTCAAGACTTCCGATCCTCTCAATTGTTGCTAGTGTCATGTGTTCACGGATTGATATCGGGCCACCATGCCACCACACTGCCCTATCAGAAGCTGGTCTGTGGGCAAATGCCGTGGCATTCGGCAGCCAATATGCAAGAGGAAGTTCCATAACCTGGGATGTGAAGTGGATGTGATGTGCTTGTGCAGCGGTCCCATCACCAAGCGAAAGGGAAGGAGACGACAACTCGAGGCTTAGTTGCTTGGTTGCTTGCTTCCTACCTTGATGTCGTGTCATATTTGCTGGGGTTCGTAATGAGATAGATAGGTTAGGGCACCAACCATGATGCCATCTTTGGATACAGTAAGGACATATGTTTGCTAGAGGCTATCTGTCTGGTCAACGACAGCAAAATCGGTGTCGGTCGGGCATCAGTCAAGTAGGTACTGTAGTCATGTCAGCACATGCCTCACTCCCCTCACAGACCCCTACCAAAACATTACCAAAGCAACCAAACAGAACTTTTTGCCGGCAACACCGGACCCTACTAATTTCTGCTCTACTGTACTTCTGCCTCCGTATAAGTAAAGGGGCAGTCTCTCTGATATATCTGGTTGAGTCACTGCCGATCTCTTTGTTTCCTTACTCCCTACTTGGCTACTGAACGCTGGTTAGCTTGCTTGTTTGTTCTTGATTTGCTTCGCTGTCCAGCTGTCCTGCTATCTCCTTACCTAGCCTAGGACTACGGGCTGTCGCTTGCTTATCATTTCCCGCACACTAAGCCATCCACGCGGTCTTGTTTACTTCCGGTAGTCAAACTTTAGCTGCAGTGTCTCTCGGGTAGGGATCGACAGAACTACAGTATTACCGTACAAACCCCGACTCGGTGACGAAATTGAATCCGCAGTACTTATACTTGACGGGTCTGCCAATATACCTGGAATTTTGTTACCAGGTTTTGCATCCCAAGGATTTTTTGAAGATCCACGTTACATAACTCATACCCGGTCTCACAATATAAGCTTCGCACATCTGAAAGGCCACTCCCACTATCTACAATAGCAAGTAGTAGTTTCGAATACACCACCATGCCTTTTTTCAACAGAATCACCAGAAGCCGTCCTTGCAGCCAACCGCGCTATCACTCAAACGCCAGCTCAGATTCAATCTCGCCTTTTCCCTCGCCATCACCCAGTCCCCCACCAACGATCCACAACCGCCGAACCATGTCATCTCGAACAAACAGCGCCAGCAGTTCCTCGCGACAAAGTCCACCTCCGCCTTTCTTGCCTGGCCTAGGACTTCTTGTATCTACATTCGCGTCATCAGCTACCCCGGCCTCAAATTCGAATTTTGAAGGCCCAACCGCTGCACCAGCTTTCGCGCTGCAGAACCGAGAATCTGATGCGGAGTGTTGGTCGAGAATGTTGGCTCTGCAGCGGGAGTATCATTGCTATAACTCAGCGAGGCTAGAGGCTGCTGTCGAGGCCTTGGAGAATGGTTGGAGAATTGAAGATGTGCCTATTCGTGAGTATCTGAATCTTCACAATGGTGCTGGTTAGTAAACCCTCACTAATACTCCTTGCAGCCTCGAGGTTCTGTCTTGATCTTATGAATGAAGAACTCGAAGCGCAGCTGAATTCAACGAGTTTGCAGTAAAGAATTTGCAGTGAATAGTGTTTGTGCAATTTGCAACCGATGAACTTTTTTCTATTTTTATTTTGTTTTTGGCTGGGAGTACGGAGGCATGAGATTTGGGCATAGGCTGGCCAATCGAAACCGGTGTTTGGCAACGTTATGATCGGGAAGCCTTTTCCTACATCAAGGAAAATTTGGAGTCAAGATTGAATATGGGAATTACCCTCGGGTGTATCGCCATTGGTAATGGCGTTGGGAAGACATCCTTTCATATGCCTGTTCTGGCAAGCGAAATGGCAAGCGAGATACCTATTTGTCTAGTTAAACGCACTGGCTTCATCGAAAGGAAGCGCTGCTTAGTCGGCTTATGAAAGATGTTTTGCATCAAATTGCGTATGCTGAGTGTGTCAATCGTGTCTTCATGATGCGGCTGGTTGAATATCCGACCTGCCGCGTGCGTGATGGTATGTGATTCGAGAGACTTCTGGATCCCCGGATCTTCAATCATAACACCGACCATGAAAAGTCTATACCTGGCTTGACGCGTGTGATCTGACGTGTGACAACGGGCAGTCAGAACCTCGTGGACTTCGCCTCTTCTATCTTCTGCTTGCCTTCTCTAAAGGCTTTACTTCCTCGTTGCCAAGGCCAGAATTTGTTGCTCATCCTCTGCCACATCATAAATGCAACCCACATACTAAAACACAGCAAGATTGCCACGCTACCGACCAACGACCCAGCACTCCAGCTGTCACTTTTCTGTCAATACCTTGTGGACATGCCAAGCAAGACTCCCACGATGCTCCAGTCAAGTAAGACGAGGGGCGACGAAGCAATTACGACATCGAGTTTCGTTGCTGAAACGTGACATTCGTAGCAGAAGTATAGCATCACCGCCAGCACGACATCCACGATAGCAGAGCATTTTGCTGTTGCTGGCGTGAACAACCATTCAGCAACTTTGCCCAGCGTAGTTTCGGAGGTGTGGAGCTCATCAAATGTCAGAGCACCAACTGAGAGTCCTGGCTGGTATGTGAGCTTCGACACCGAGTTGTTAATGGCACTATTTGGGGATCACTTTGGTAATACTCCACAACACTCGATAGAGTAGCGTGGCCGAGAAGAGCACGTACCCGCAATTGGAGCTGAGAGGAGAAGAAATTTCTCGTGGAAACGCAGGATGCGCTGGAACACGAGCATAGCTCTGTACTCGACCTGTTTCTGTACTGGCGCGGCGGTGAACCGAGTCAGTGGTGCTTCGATTAGGAATCTGGGGATCAGAGGCATCTCCAGGCGACGTAGCACGCGAGCAGATTTAACACTCAACGTGAACTGTAAATTCATGTTGTGGTGACTTGAGTCTAACGACTGAATTGCAGAATCGTGCAGATAGACTGAACACAGCAGCTAAGTAACCAAAAGAACCTCAAGAAGTACCGAGGGAAAATGGAAAGAACTCAGAAAGGGAATATTCCCGTCAGGAGTTGAAAAGCGACTTCCACGCTTTGCCCAGGCAACACTGAAAATTGGCCTCCAAAATGCTGCCCCTTACAAGGATGGTGAGGAGCCGATTGGTCCTTTAGTTGACTGCACGCAGGTCAGATATAACAAAATCGCTTTGATTATTCAGAAAGAGAATGAAAGAAGATGGTTAAAGATGCAGAACTGCCGCATGGTGTGGAAAGGACTCGCGAAAGCGAACTAGGTAGGTCTCTATAATCCGAGGCCACCTAGAGTTGTCACTTTACTGAGATCATGCAGAGATTTGATGACTCTCGAGTATTATTTCAGTAACGTCCTCTGATCCAAAGTCACACTAGTGATCGAAGACTTTATTAAGCGGTCTGCACGACTTATGAAGTTAATAAAAGCTCCTACCACCACCTGCTGGCCGAAGGACATGATTACCTAAGCACATGCCTTGTGTTTCAACATGAGCCTCCCGCTTCTGCTCTCGAACTTATATACCCTACCTTTCCAGTTTCAACCCCTTACTAGAAACGTGCACAATTTTCGAACTCTGCAATCTATTCCCAGAGACGTGGAGTACATCTGTACGGACTAGAAACGGCAATGCGGGTCGTTCTACGAGCGCCTCGGGCCGTCGGCTTCCCGCCGTTCCACGACAAGTTGTCTTCTACCCATCCCACAGTATAAGACCGCTTCACGACCTGTCATCTGGAAAGTCGGAAGACTCTCTGCAGGTACACAGACCTCATTCTTCTCGAGGTCAACACTGCCTCAAGATCAATTTCTCGCTTCTTGGCATCGGTCTATCGCATACTGCGGACAAGAGCACCCCTTTCTATACTGCCTTTCAAGGTCACTCGACTGCTCGAAAGTTGTCTCTCATCTCACATGCCACGAACATCAAGTTTAGTATGTCTCTCAGCATTGTGGCTGATAATTAGAAGCCCTTCATAGCCCGACCTGGAATCCTGAACCGATTCACGGTAAATAATCAGAGCTTCAACTCGAGTCTGTCGCAGTCGTCATCCAAATTGGAAAACAAGAACTTTTTGTAGTACCTAGCCACGCGGCTCTCCTTATGGCGTACATATATCCCGCATGAGCCGAACAGTCAAGTTCATGATCCATGCTGTTGGGTCTGAGGGATTGTCTTTGCATTGGTCTTCGAAAAGCCCTCCGTGCCGCTGCCATGCTTGCTTCCCGGCCTTCCCTTCGATGCGAACCGATTTTGCCCTTTGGAGACCCCTTTTCAAACTTTAATCCCACATTACTAGAATGCTCTGACGTCTTGGTCCTTTCATTCTCATTTCTAGCCGGCAGACAGGATACCATTCCTTAGTAGCGGCTGGCATATATGGCTTGCGGACCGATGAACACACTAGCTCTCAAAGCTGTAGTGTACATTTCGAGTATCCCAAAACTGGGGAACGATAGAATAGACTTCGATGTTTCGTTCTCTCGTTCGCTTCTCGGCTAGAGCAGCTTCAATCAAGCAGAATCGTTGCACGATCCCGCTGTGTAGTACGGAACTATTGATTGACAGGTGCAAAACCGCCCAAGAGCATACCTATCCGCGAGCGTACTACATGAAAGCATGCAACATGCAAAGCAATGGCAAAAGCCCATGCTCAACCTCACCTCCTCCCACAATTAGTTCACATATGCATCGCTCAAGATTGCCTCGTGGCTAGTTGTCGCTTGGCTGAGTAGGTTGCATGACCAAACATATGTTTGCCCCAGACACAGCTTGTTCGTCAGCCACTGGATTGTAGGGACGTTGGTGCACAGCGGACAAGTCCACATCGCACCGCGCCAAAAAGTCTATTGTTGTCTCTCCCAGGCTGTTCAGAGTCGAAAGCCCTCTTTGAATCCTTATGCGTTTGAAGTATTTGAAGCTGATACGCTTTTATTACTTTGATACCAAGGGAACATCTGCTTGATCTGGGCAGCTATCTTCAGAAATCCCGGAAGTAAGCACCTGAGCTAGGCCAAGGTCTTTCTATGATGAGGTATTTGTGCACTCTATTTGCTGCTCCTTCACGTAATAACTATCAGGTTCCATCTTCTCCTGTAAGAGACCAGCGATAAGTCGCATCGCATCCCACGGTGCGCCGCCGCTTCTTGGTGCAGATTGCAGGGTTCATGATAAACACCCTCCACACGTCCGCTGCATTACCTGCTGGGACCAATCCGGATCGCATCCGCCCCAGATTCTCTCAAGCCATATTGAGCTCATACTTGGAGGATCCCTGCCCGAAGCTCTGCATTTCGTGCGTGCTTGCTTCTTTGCTTACTTCACCAATCCTCGAAGCCTGTTCCAACAGTATTTGTACTCAAAGCATGCGCGTGGATGTATCTACGATTAAGTACTGGACTTGTTCCTCCAACTTAGACAGGGGAAGCAGTCTCGCCGGCTCACGCCCCAGTATTATATCATCCCACGCAATCGCAACACTCCTCTTCAAAACCTCTTAGTCTGCTTCAGACCCTTATCTTTGAGGTCTTAACCACCAATCATCGAAGTTGTTTCTCGCCATTTTTCGTTATTGGAGATCTGAGGATTTTCGATCATGGATTATAGGCGGGCCTCTCTGGCTAGTAATCGACAGCACCATGCCAAAGCGAGCTCACACATATATCCCACCTTCGCCAGTGACTTTTCAAGTCGACAGCCAAATGTTCCTGTCTTCGACACGCCCGTAACGATGTGGTGGGACGAAGAGCGAATCGAATCGACTGTTGATCGACAATTTGTGCTGTCGAAACTACGACCGGATGAGCAGGTCCGGTTAGATGAGCCGCTACTATTTGGAGATGGTCTTACCGACGATACTTACTTGGAATGGATTGAACAGAAAGCGAAGCGAATTTTCCTGATCCTAGTGGACCTTGGGGTTCCTGACCAGATTTTTGGAGTTCTTGACGACTCCTGGGACGACGATGATCTTCCAGTACCATTCGACCAGGTTGAGCGACTTCAGTTGACACAAGACAAGGATGAGAAGCTTGAGAGGAAGTTCTTCCATCGGCAATTCTTGTACTTGTTGAGGAACATCCAGAAAGGGGAGCATCTGTACTACGACGATGAGGAGGTAGTCCCTCTAGAGCTAGCAGAGAAACGCCCTGTTGGTGCAGTCGCGGGCCTCACGCAGAGTAACATCGATAAGGTCCATATTCCGGGAAAGCCAGATGATGTCTTCGTTCGACGACGGATGCCACTAGGTGTTACGGCTGGGCGCATGCCGCAAGAAGAATTTCTTTCTGGCGTTGAAGCTATGCGGAAAATTGAACATGACCACCTCACAACTCTTTGGGCCTCGTACATTTATCAAGGCTCCGGGTACCTTCTCCTTAACCCAGTAATAGAACTTTCGCTCAAGTCGTGCTTGAATGTGACGCCTCAGTCTATCAAGATACTGGCGAAGCAAGACCGGCGTGTGCTATTCCTAAATTGGATACACTGCCTTGCAGATGCAATTGCATTCCTTCACGAGAAAGGTCTGGCACACCGGAATATAAAGCCATCAAATGTGTTGCTCGACGTCGACAACCAAATCTTCCTCAGCGACTTCAGTATTTTCGGTGCAGAGAAGTCCGGCTTCGATAAAGAAACCTACGATCATCAGGCTCCGGAGCAAATAACACGCCAGGTACCAACAGGAACAAGCTCTCGTCCAAGTACTTCCAGACGTTCCGGCATTCCGGGAAACTCATTCGGTTTCTCGACTGCACAGCACAATTTTCTGGCTTCCAATGACTATTCTTCAATTTACACCTCTTCATCTGGCACTGGCTCAGCACCCTCTACAGGTTCATTTGCGCAGACTCCATATCCTGCTGGAAAGCACGATCCTCAGAAAGCCGATATCTTCTCTCTTGGTACCGTCTTTCTCGAGATTATGACACTTTTGATGAAGCGAACGTCTCGGGGCTTTGCCTCACATCGTTCCAGTAAGAACAAGACACCAGGACGAGGCGGCGGCTTGCCCGACTCCTCGTTCCACAAAAATCCTCGGCAGGTAGAAAGCTGGATGAGCCTTCTCGCCAAAGAAGGAAAGAAAAAGGAGGATAAGATATTCAGAAGTGTGAGCCACATCTTAGCTCTCATCGAGAAGATGATGAACCCAATCCCAGAAGAGCGTCCGAACGCCCACGATGTCCAGGAGAAGATATACTGTATCTTAATTGAGTTCTGCGGTATCGGACCCTCTTCAAATTCTAGAGGCAAGATCCACTGCATTATCCGCGAAAATGAGGAAGAAGATTGGAATTTCGGATTCGACCAAATGCGGCTTGCTTCTCAGCGGGCAGCTGCAGAAGCATGCGCGAGTGTTCTTCCAGTCATCACGACAGGATTCACGCCGGGAGTAATAGACTATAGGCTCGAGAGGACATCTTCGATAGTCTCGAGTGTAGCTTGGGGACCAGGCCCTGGATCCCCTACACCACCAATGTCTCCGATCAAGGACAGAGCATCAACGAGAGACGGTGATTTGATGAGCGTTTCGAGCGGGAACAAGAGCGTTACTGGGCGGAGTTCGGAAGGAAAATATCGATCTGGGAGTGCGAGTCTGGGCAGTGGGATTCAAAATGGGAGGCCTAAGCCGAAGCGGATGGCGAAGGCATGGCAAGCTCCAGTCTATGCGGGTTCGTTGTCTACTACACATCGATTAATGGAGTAGCTACTAACAATTTCCTCAATAGAGATGAGCTTTGGGTGAACGCTCAACTGCGATGAGCCAGCCGGTTGATCCGCAAGAAATACTATAAACGAACATAACGAGGAATGATAAGGCATCTTTAATGACAGGACATGGATATGAACATGGCGAAGTACAGCGGGCTACGGGTTTCCGGGTTTTCGGTTCGGCGAAAAGAGTTTGGTGTTCTGATATGATATTCATGTTGCAATTTCACGGCAGACAGGCAGGGCTTGGGGTCATGTATTGAATTTGATTACTGGAATACTTCGTACTTTCCATACTATTTTGATAATCTTGCGAGATGCTTAGATAGCTCCCACCGTGCAGTTGGCAGGAACTGGCTTCGTTGTAATGGGACCATCATAATCTGGATGGCACCAATGGGCCGAAGGAAGTCGGCTGTATAGAAACATCTTGTCTAATGATTCCATTCTTACCTGTAGTCTCCATACATGTAATCTAAAAAAGCGATAAGGGCAATCGAAACAGTCATGCTTCTTCTCTTCGTTGCCTCGTAACAGCTTCCGTTTCGTGCAGTCGAGGCTGGGCAAATTCGACCCCGGCGAAGAGAGAAACGGAAATTACAACCACTACAACTAGATTGTCGTAACTCGAGTCCAAAGTCACAAAAGTAAAATAGGACCCTAAAAATGTTATTGTACAAGTAACGTAGCGACAAGATGGAATTTGACAGTCTATCGACAGATTCGACGACGAGTGTGTTGCGAGGTTCAGTATTTCCGTTTCGCCAGCGAGCAATTGGCGAAATTTGAATAGCGACAATGACTCGGACTGCCACCCCAGTGTTTATTTGACTTCACTAATGTACCCGAATTGATGCCTAATCACATTTAAGAAGACCGAACGAATAACAACACATATATACACATATATTTTAATTTGTAGTGCTTGCATCCATATGTGAGAAGAACGATACTGGCATCGATTACCTCAGAGGGTTGTCCGCTCTTAAAGTCAAGCGGCAAAGCGCATGCCTACGTAAATGCACATCGTGTTATAACATCTTTTCAAAGTCGCGAAGATATTACAGGACATTACTCAAGTAATGCTTCAAAGCATATGAGCATTTGACGACATTGCTCAGTAGAAACGCCTTTTTTGCCCGAGACAAATCCGCTAAGCCTCGAGTAGTAGCATGAAAGAAAGAGAATTCACGCGAGGCATGATCCAGCAAGAGAAAGCAGCACTAGGACGTCACCAGCATCAGAAGAACAACTATTTCCACATTCGAATGCATGTTTTGTGTTCTTTACCACGCCAACTCCATCTAAATTAGAGCGGCATACAGAAGCCAGCATAGATGGGCTTTCCCGTCGAAAATAAACGCCAAGTCTATACTCGTACACCATGCAAAACAAGGTCCCTAGGCCAACTCTATTTGAAGCGGCTTGCTGGGTAGGACGTAGCACAGTAATGCGTAAATACGCAATAGTGATGCTAGATGCGCGCTCCAAACAGTCCTAATGTGGTAGTGCAAACCCGCAAAAAAATCAAAAAAGGCGAAGGTTGAAAAAGGGACAATCAAATTATATACCAGAAACAGAAGGGGTCTGGAGCATCTGAGGCTGGAGATAATGCACCTCATAGCTCCATGGTCCCCATTGAACTTGCATCAACGGTACGGATTACAAAAGAACTATAATTTCCAAGCCCTCATCCCGTTGAACATTTTTAAGAAGCTCGTTTCGTCATTTCATACTTGTGAGAAGATCATGACGTGCCGAGAGAGTTCTTCGCCGCGGCGATATAGGCCTTTGGGTCGTACTCGGCGGGAGCGTAAGGTGCAAGACCGCCGAGGAGTAGGAATACGGTAACGATGAATGCGCTGAAGATGACCAGCTTGCGGAGTATGGGCTTGTTGGCTCCGAATTCTGCCCATCTGCGAGTGCATTCTGAAATGAATGGTTTCAGCTCCTTCTGTCCTAATTTGTAGTATACCATGCCGCAAAGGGCGATAGTGTATCCGAAAGCCTGTAGGGGAGATACCCTGGTGCCCCAAATGAGCATGGATGCAGCGACAAGGAGGATATCCTTCAGGACACCGCAGAGGGTGAGGACGAGGCCGGAGGTCTTGCCAATCTGTTTGACCTGGTTAGAACTGATAAGGTGTTTGGATGATCAGCGAAACTTACCAAGAACACAACGGACATGTTCAGAAAGAATGCGCAGCATGCGTTGGCGAGGAAGGTCCAGAGACCTACAGCGTAGATTTCGGTCATCTGAACCTTGGGGATCTCCAAGAAAAGGGCAATTGTGAAGTTCATGATACCGCACACTGGGGCAAAGTAGTATAGAGATACAAGAGGATCCATCTTGAACTCGGCACCGTTGAGCAGCCTTTCCACCATGCAAATTCTGACGGCTTCGAAAGCAATTCCTCCAATCTGATACAAGAAACCGGTTAGGACGAAGTCAATTTCACCGAAGGAGGCCAAGGCGACACCGATGACGATGAAGGAAACGTTTCCGAGCTTCTTGAGGTCGACTGGATGCATCTGGAGAATCCAGCCGGCAACGAGAACTGCGACCGGTGTGAAAGCCTTTTTATTTGTCAGTATGTGCGAGTACGAAAGGCCATCGGAAATTGCATACCTTAAGCATTTGGATGAACGAGACGCTCAAGTAGAGATATGTCAAATTTCCACAGATCAAGCTCAAACTGAAGAATACTCCAATTGGCACAATAGCTCTCAGGTAGACCTTTCCAGTCATCTTGACAGTTTTCCGTCCATCTAGAAGGGTTGTGGTACGAGCCATGATCTGGGTCATGACAGTCGCGAAGATGAGATGCCATGACGTTAGGAGAATTGGGTACTCTGCGGGAATTGTTAGCTTTCGGTCTCCTCTCACAGGACAACTACAACGTACGGAAATTCAAGGTAGAGAGAATCCATTTATTGAAGAGAATAACACTGGACGACAGACTAATCCAGACTCTGTAAAGCCAGGGGTCAGCGATCGTCTTCGGGGGAATTTGCGCGCGCTCTAGAATATACTGACGCGACATAGACTGCAGGATGGATCCCGCTCGATGCTGGTGCTGCTGACTTTTCCGCCTCTGGATTGACTGTTGGCAGGATGGAAGCTGTTGCTGTCCTTGGGGCCTCGCCCGAACTGCGAACCTTCTCTTCACTCATTGTGGCTGTAGATATTGCACAACCCTTCCGGTAAGATGTACTAAGATTGAGATTCGAGGGCTGATTAGGGGTTCTTGTCAATTTCGAGTCGCTGGAGTAGAATACGACAGGATCAACTTTCTCCAAGTTGCGAGAGTCGTCGTGGGCCTCGAGGTGAACGGGGGGAGAAGGAATGAAGAGGTTCTCAGATTCAAGGGGAGAGGGGGTGATTATAGAAAATGATGCGATCCAGGAGGTCCAAGTTCGAAGGCCGCAGTCAAGCCTGTCCTTAGTGCAAGAAAGTCGTTGACGAATAAGGCCAGGTTGCCGGCTGTTGCCTGAGGCTTAATACCATTTCGCTTAACCAATTATTGGTAAACCCCTAGCTGCAGGCTGCACGTAAAATTTCCGTCCCCTATCTTCTACTGTTCATTACCTTGGCTCTTGGTGTGTACTGAACTGTATTGTACGAACAGGTGCTGTGGTTAATCTGCAAATCTACGTTTCAATGCTGTCAGTTATCCGGCGGAGGATAGGTCATACAGTTTGAGACTATCACGGATGTTTACCAGCAAGACGTGTCGGTACTCGAAAGCATCCCCATGACAGGCTGCGACTTTCGATATTCAGGGCGTGATCGTCAAGTACTCCGCAGGTCTGTTTCAAGTATATCGCGTTTCGCATGTCTATATTTATAAAGCATTACGTGTAGACTACGGGTAGAGTTGTGAGGCTCGGCACGGGCAAGGATCCAACAGACGAGACATTGACAGGGCAGTTAACATGTGTAGAAGTAGGTAGGTACGGTAGTAGTGAATCGGATGCTAATATTCATGAGGCGAAACACAAACGAACATTTGGGACTACGGCGGCGGATGTGACGATACACCCTTTTTGTCCGAAGGAAAGCTGCATAAGCGTGCAAACAGCTGTGAATTTTTCTAAACTTGCGCTGAGTAAATCGATGATGCGATGACGCTGTAAAAATATGAGAGAGCTCTGTTCTGCAATCTCACCTATCTTTCAACCAAACCTAATCTCATATCCCGACAGTTCAGTGGGGGTGAGCGTCAATTTGACTTACCTGCGTGCAGGTACATACAAAAGGGAGAAAGAATCGCATGTCAAAAAAAACAAAGATCACAAACAAGTAACAGATAGTGGAGAAAGAAGCGGCAACAAGCATCAAGCCTGTATCACTTGATTATGCCCAGTCTTCTGAGGCTTTGATGAGTTCACAAGGAGGCGATTGAGGATTAGATAAGAGGCCGATAAGAAAACGTCAGGATGTTCAGCCTTGTGAATACGATGTGATCCTTTCAAGCCACTACAATCGGAACATTTTGAGAAAGAAGAAAAGCCATCGGTACCGTACGAAGTCGCGAGTTTGCTTTTTTAGTATCTAGGTAACATGGGTGCGGGATGTAGTCATCGCGTAAACTTGAATATCAAAACACAGAAACCTCTCACCTCCTATCTTCCCCAATCCGGATGCCATTCGGACTGCTTTGAAATTACAATGCAACAATGCAAGGGCCCCAGAAATGAGTTTCAGGAGATTGAATCCGTTAGCCAATCACAACTACGCCTCCAGAACGTGAAGCCATTCCGAATCCGCTGATAGCGGCGGCAGATATCCACCGTAATTTGCAAGCCCTCCTTGCTAAGTGGTTAACCGATAACCCTGTTGAATGCAGCCGTGGCCGTGGCCGTTCAACTTATGGTGTGGCCACCGCACCCCACCACCGACCAAACGACTCGAGTCTATTGTACCTACATTTCTTTCTGGACCCTGAACTTGACTTCCCCTTTCACTCAAAGTCCTTCCCCTGCGATTCCGACCCCCTTCTCCCTCCCTTTACAACCTTCGCCTTCATCTTCTCAAATCTACACACGTATCGCGTTGCATTCACCTGTACAGATCGCGCGGAGTATATCTGTAGCTCGTGTCTGTGTCTGTGTCTCTGCAAGACATCCCGTCCCGCCGCCCAAGCCTCGATTGACAACAAATTTCACCCCGCCATCGCACTCGGTATCTTCAAGATGGCAGATATGTACGAGACCTTGCCCTTTGATGATCGCGATCCCAAAAGTTTAAAAGGTACTAATTCGTCTTCTGCAGCAATGTTGATGTTCTCGTAATTGGCGCTGGGCCAACTGGTCTCGGTGCTGCAAAGCGTCTCAATCAAATTGTACACTGCCCCCTACACCGCTTAGATACGAGCGACGATTGACTTTCGTAGGATGGTCCTTCATGGATGATTATTGATTCAACCGAGACGCCTGGAGGTCTTGCTTCTACAGACGTTACCCCAGAAGGATTTGTGAGTCTACCAGTTCTCAATTGGAGAATATCGCTGATCTGCCCAGCTCTACGATGTCGGCGGCCATGTCATCTTCTCCCACTACAAATATTTCGATGATTGCATTGACGAGGCACTGCCCAACGAGGACGACTGGTACACACATGAACGTGTCTCATATGTGCGGTGCAAGGAGCTCTGGGTCCCATACCCATTCCAGAACAATATTTCTATGCTGCCAAAAGAGGAGCAAGTCAAGTGCGTGGATGGTTTGATTGATGCTGCACTGGCTGCACGCACGGCTACAGACAAGCCAAAGGACTTCGATGACTGGATCGTACGAAACATTGGTGTTGGAATTGCAGATCTCTTCATGAGACCATACAATTTCAAGGTTTGGGCTGTTCCAACTACAAAGGTAACCCCGGAGCAATCAAAAATGGGTGACTGGCAACTGACGTTACTTTCTAGATGCAATGCGCGTGGCTAGGAGAACGTGTTGCAGCACCAGATGTCAAGAGCGTGATCAAGAACGTCATTTTGAACAAGACTGCTGGTAACTGGGGTCCAAACGCTACTTTCAGATTTCCAGCCCGCGATGGTACTGGTGGTATCTGGATCGCGGTCGCCAACACCCTGCCCAAGGAGAAGACTCTTTTTGGAAAACAGGGAGAGGTTTCCAAGGTTGATGCCGATGCCCATACCGTCACATTATCCAACGGAAAGACAATTGGATATAAGAAGTTGATCACGACCATGGCCGTGGACCAGCTTGTGGAGCAGATGGAGGATAAGGAGCTTGTTTCTTTGAGCAAGGGTCTTTTCTACTCATCCACTCATGTTATCGGTGTTGGACTTCGTGGGGCTCGCCCTGACAGGATTGGAGACAAGTGCTGGGTAAGCCAAATCGCCAAGACTTACGCGAATTGGGTACTGACATGTGGAAAAAGCTCTACTTCCCAGAGGATGACTGCCCATTCTACAGAGCGACAATTTTCTCCAACTACTCTCCATACAATCAACCAGAAGAATCCGTCAAGCTAGCTACTCAATATCTCGCAGATGGAAGCAAGCCCAAGTCAAGCGAGCCACAAGAAGGTCCTTACTGGTCCATCATGTTGGAAGTCTCGGAATCCTCCATGAAGCCAGTCAACCATGACACTCTTCTCAAGGACACAATTCAAGGTCTTATCAATACAGATATGATCAAGTCTGATGACGAGATTGTTTCCACATACCACCGCCGTTTTGACCACGGGTATCCAACTCCTTCACTTGAGCGTGAAGGTGTCCTGAAGGAGCTCCTCCCCAAACTTCAAGCCAAGGACATCTACTCTCGAGGACGCTTTGGAAGCTGGCGCTATGAGATTGGAAATCAAGACCACTCCTTTATGCTCGGCGTTGAAGCCGTTGATCACGTTGCATTTGGATCGGTTGAATTGACTCTCAACTACCCAGATTTCGTCAATGGCCGCAAGAACGAAGAGCGTAGACTTGGCAGTACCGCACTACTGAAGGGAACTGCTGAGCCTACTAAGAGCAATGGCACAAAAGAGATTCCTACCAGAGAACGAGCATCTTCTAAGGCTCAGCCATCGTCTCACGTCAGGAAGTCATCCAAGAGTGTAAAGTAGGCATTTTAGACAGCTCGGTCCTAACAATGGCTGACGCGCAGAACTTATGTTATGTCACAGTTGACATTCCTTTCTTGCTTAAGGAAAAGTCTGTTTGTCTATTGATTTGTGTTTGTCAAATTAGAGCTAGAAACATCGCATTTGCAAGCAGAGGTTGAGTCAAGTCCATAGATCTCATTCAGAACAAGATAGCGCGTGCAGTTTACAGGTTGATGATTCTGGTATTTGCGCATTCGCCAGATGTCACCCTCATAAGATCTGAAATCCCCCATAAGTAGCAAGTGGCAATAGAAAATCTTGAACTTCGGGACTTTTCACTTGCAGACATCAGGGTATCGCTCTCAGGGCACCGTGTTCGTCATGTGAAATGTACGTCGACGTTGCGCAATTTCGTCCTAGGCGAATTTTTCTTTGTTCAGCCTAGAAATTCATTCAACAAATCTATGACTTTGGTCAATAAAGTCAACAAATAAACATGCGACATTGCCCAGCGAATTCATTAAACATCATCAGAGGATTATATGACTTTTGAGATTCAGTGTGCTATAGTCATTTCCCGACGTTGATATCAGTTCATCACTTCCCAGATCGCCCGTGGAGGATTGAATCGGCTTCGCATATCTTTCATATATCGTTCATTTCGATGATTGAACACCTGTTGGACTCAGTGACTTGATCGATGCTTTGCGAAGCCGCCGTGTGTATACATGCACATACTGTGCAAGAGAATCATATTAATAAGAAGTACTTATCATTCTTAATTTCTCCCTACGTGTGAGCTGATCCTGGTCTGACCCGAGAAATAGTTAATATCACGAACATACTACAGAACTTTTCTCAAAGTGATAGGTAGTTAATGCCATAGAATTCTTATAGAACTTGAGGTTCAAAGTTATAAATATTCTAGTACTTCACGAAAATTCACTGAAAGAAATAGTTCTTTGCTCCGAAGAATAGTGCAAGGTTACGAAGGATTACAGTCCTTCAACTTGAATAAATATGATTACACAGATCTGTAGTATCACTATATGATTAAACGCAACGGATATTTCACTAATCTACGTTGGATCTAGATCAAGACAACCCAGATAGGCTACCTTGATCGAATATTGACCAAGTGCTCTACATAGGACGGTGAATTAAGCTTGGTAAAGGCTACGCATACATGCCTTCATATCTTATATTGTTATTTATCAAGGCGTAATATAGAACCCTCAAACACCTTACCTATTCTCAAGCACTGCGGACAGATCCCTAGGTTCCAGGTTGACGTCATTGTGGCTCAAATGAAGATCTGGGATCGCAATGCCCCGAGCTTGCAGGCCTATCACAACCCAGTAAGCACTCCCCACTCGAGTCTAGCCAGACCTGAAGAGGAACCTTGAACTCGCAGGACAAGCAAGCATCGCAAGCGCGAAAATCATCTACATCCACGCCAACAGACGTCCAGTCCAGTCCAGTCCAGTCCAGTCTAGCCTAGTGCTCGTGCTCGTGCTTTGAGCTTCGAAGGCGATGAGCATTTGACTATCAGAAGTCAATACTACTCACTTCTCGAGGCTATCCTATCCACCCTATTGACGCTGCGACCGTCCGACTTCGAGCCATGACGGCAAAGGTGTAGGCAAGGAGATGGTCTGAAAGCTGCAAGACACAAGTGATGATGGACGGAACGATCGTCCTGGGCGACGAGCATTTAGATCCTCCTCTTCGCCTATACGAAAGACTGCGACAGGTTTCCGGCTACACTTGGGACGAATCGCGAGACCCCTTCCATTCTAGTTACGACAATTGGTAAGCTCGTTTAGGTAGCAAGGTATCATATATTGGCGGCGGATGCTAATGCAGAAGGCAGGCAAGTCTTTGGCTGGAAAGATGTTGTTCGCAAGTCAAATACCAACAAGACACAATCTAAAGCAGACTCAGAAAGCAATTGCCCTGCGCAGGATTCTGCGGGCGTCCGCGGCGGAGTTCGACACTACGAGAGTGAGAGCGGCAGCGAATCGAATGCTTCTCACAATGACTCTTCCTCCGAGCCCTCACGTATCCAAGTTATTGGACGTGTATCGAGGCATGCGTTGCGCGAGGAGCGAGCATACCATATCTGCAAGAATTTGATCAAGAAGGTGGATCCGGAGGGAGATCATATTATCCGGCCTTTAGACATCACGCGCTTGACCAGCCAGCAAGGCGACAAAGGACCGATCGTCGTATGTATCTTTGAGAATCCAGGACCGAATTACCTCCATAAGGTTATCGACTATGGCGCTGCTTGGTATCGAGGACGAAGAATCGGTGATAAGCATGAGGCCTTTCGAGACGAGTTCTTACCAAAGGAAACGGTATCGCTGGAGACGTTCTTGGATTTTGCGGTTGCGGCAACGGAGTGCTTGGAAATCTTGCATCATGGGCAACGGATAGTACACGGTGAAATAAGGGGGGATGCCTTCCATATGAATCCGGAAAATGGCAAGGTCAGATTGATCAATTTTGGATCTGGGCTGAGGACTTTTGAACATGGATTAACAAGCACTGGATGGTCAACACTCTCCAAGGAAGTTGGGGCCAAAACAAAGCTATGCTATATGAGTCCCGAGCAGACAGGTCGTATGCCTGCAGAACCTGATAGTCGAACGGATATTTACTCGCTTGGAATTATGTTCTGGACTATGCTTACTCAACAGCCTGCTTTCGATGGAGAAACTCCCATGGATATTATTCAAGCTGTTCTCGGGCGACGTCTTCCTACGGTGTCTAGCATTCGCTTGGACATTCCTGATGTTATCGGAAGGATAATCCAGAAGATGACTGCGAAGATCATCGGGGATCGATATCACTCTGTGAGCGGCCTGAGATATGACCTGATGGAAGTGAGAAGTCTATTGGGTGCCGGAGACTCGGCCGCGTTGAGGAACTGGGCAATTGCTACCAAGGACGTATCCTCGTTCTTCATCCTGCCGACAGTAATGATTGGGCGAACCGAAGAACATGATCAAGTGGTGAAGATCATCGACAAAGTGTCCAGGCGTCACGAAACCAGTTCACGGCAGGATTTGAGTCTCTCCTCTGGTTCGACTTTGTCCGACAGTCGGCTTGAGGTCTTCGAGGCTGCCATTAGAGCAGGTGCAGCGGAGTTGTCATTGTCAAGCGACGGAAATACCAGCTCTTACGAAAGCAGGTCGAATTCTATAGAAAACATTACTTCCACGAATTCCGAGACCAAATCTCTCCGGAGCGGCTCTGGCCAATTACAGACCAGAACGAGTTCCATACCCAACTCCTATGATGAATCCTATCCATTACGGTCCGCAGCAGGTTCCTTTCCCTCCCATGATGGCTCTGGCCCTCTACGGTCTATAGTCGGTTCCCTGCCAAGCTCAATCGATGGTTATAACACTTCACAAAGCAACAAGCCCCGACCTTGGGACAAAAACAGCTCTCTTTCCATTGACAACGGAAGTATCGCAGGATCAATGTCCGATATGGGCGGCGGCAGTAGAAGTTCAGAAGGGGTCGGCTCATTAACCAGTAGACGGAACAGCCAGAAATTTAGACGAAAGGGCCGATGCGAAGTCATTGGTATAGCTGGGGCTGCCGGTCTCGGGAAGAGTTGTTTAGTCCAGTCTGTACAGATTGAGGCACGTCGAAGAGGGTACTTCGCTAGTTCGAAGTTCGATCAAGCCAAGAAGACACCATTTGGACCAGTTCTCAAGCTGCTGTCCAGTCTGTTCAAGCAGGTCTTTTCCGAAAGTAACACGGATACGGCTTTTCATCAAGCTCTCAAGGCATTTGTCAAACCTGCTTGGCCGATGCTCCACAGGGTGCTTGGTCTTCCCGAATTTCTTCTGGGCTCGATGAGCGGCTCTAACCGTAAACATGGTAGCCAGCTCTCTCAGAGCTACAACAGAAGTGTACGCTCCGATATGCGACGCGAGCCCTCCCCATCGTCAAGTTCTCAGGCCAGTATATACAGCATGGCGCTCGGTTCACAGAATTCCCAGGAGTTTCTGCGCTCGGGATCCTCGACTAAATCCGTACGGCTCATGAACACGTTCCTTGATGTCTTACGTGTATTCACGCAACACAAATTTATTTGCTTCTGCTTGGACGATCTTCAATTTGCGGACGATGAATCGATTGACCTTATAGGGCAGATCGTCTCATCACGGATGAAGATGGCCATCATTGTCACATATAGACCAGATGAAGTACTTCCAGAGAGGATCAAAGGGATCCTACAACCTCCAAATACAGAGGGTATCAGTTTGAGCCCCCCTCTTCTCACTAAACCTTGCCGTGCTGACGTAGGACTAGAATACATCAAAGGTGGCGGTGTTGGTGTCACTAGAATTGTCCTCAAGCCACTCAGTGAAGACGATATCAAGAAGTATGTCGCTACGACTTTAAGCCGATCAGAAGAGTGTAAGTATTGGGTGAGCCCAGAATATCCTCTTGAATGTCTCCAGACAAAATTAAGACACGTCTCCTCACGTCTCTTGAAGTGAGTGGCCTTTGCTTACTCTCCTTTCTTCTCTTTAGACATCGTGCCGCTAGCTGCTGTCATTCAGTCCAAAACAGCCGGTAATCCATTTTATATGCGAGAAATGCTAGACAGCTGCCACCGAAAACAATGGTAAGTTCCTGGGACCTTTTATCCCGTCTCGAGCGTGTCGAGAATGATCAAGGCCCGTAATCCTCTGTGTGGACGAATTCTCTACTCTTGCCTCATTTCTTTACTTTATCTCACTTTTGGCTCCCATTTCTGACCTCTTTTCTCCTCTCAGCATTTATTATGACTACAAGGAGTCTGGCTGGTGCTATAATCTTGACAAGATTTTCCAACAATTCAAGACGAAGAGCTACCACGACACCTTGGACAGTGCATTTGTTACCAGTCGCCTAAGCGAGCTTCCATCTGCGTCGAGGTCAATTCTGGCGTGGGCTTCTTTGATAGGCCATTCCTTCTCTTTCGAGCTCGTGCAGCGGCTTTTAAGTGGTGAATTTGATTACGACGACTCGGATCCTGATGTAGAGGACGACACGCATCGGTGTATCCCCTTAGTCTCTTGCTCACCACAGGATGCCATCGAAGGACTTCAGGCAGCCATCCAGGCCTACATCATCGTTGCTACACAAGACGATGACAGGTTTCGTTTTGCTCACGATCGGTACATGCAAGCAGCGACTACTCTTGGACATTGCAATACTGCGAAAATGCATTTTATCATCGCTAGGACGATTCTCAAATACAGCTCTTCTGCTGACCAAGCACAATCTGACTGTGCTGAGCACATTGGTGAATCGATAGACATAATACGGAGAAAGGTACTCCACCGACAGTCATTCAGGAAACTTCTCGCCGATTGCGCACAGTCTGCTGCGGAACGAGGCGCTCGACCTACAGCCGCAAGGTACTACAAGCATTGCTTTGCACTCCTACAGGATGATCCTTGGACAGATGAATTGCCCGATGTATACTACGATGAAACACTTCAGTTGCATATCAGAGCCGCTGAGACTTATCTGTACATGGGCCAATACCCGGAAGCCAAAAGAATTCTGTCAAATGTGTTCATGCACGCCAAAACGCCGGTGGACAAATCTCCTGCTTGGGTTCTGCAATCCAGAGTATATGGGCAAGAGGGAGACGGAGATGCAGCATTCCGGTCCTTGAAACAGTGCTTACAGGCCCTCAATATTGCTGTTGATGATGAGCCTAGTTACGACAAGTGCGACACGGAATTCGAGCGGCTATCTCTCAAGATCCAATCCATGCCAGTCAATGATATATTGAACCGGAAGACGACGACGGACTCAGATTTATCAGCTGTAGGCGCAGTTTTGGTAGAAACAATATCCGCCGCATACTGGTTGGCGATCCTGCAAAACAAACAGAATCATTTATTGACTTTCTCTTTTAGGACGGATTCTCTGACCTTCTACCAAATGGCCCTGGTCATGGTCAATACGCACCTAAACCTAGGAAGTTTCCCACAAGCAGGCATGGCCTACATCCACCTCTCCATGATCGCGATAACCAGATTCAATATGATCAAGTTCGCCAGCGATATGGGAGCTATCTCCCTGGCTCTAGTTTCCGCATTGAGCGATCCCTACACCACAGGTCGTGCTGGAACCATCTACGCTATCTTTGTCAGCCATCTTCACGAGAGCATTCAGAGCTCATTGAGACAATTAGAAGGAGCCCTCGAATACGTCATTCAAGTAGGAGATCGCGGATCCACGATTCTCAATTTTGGATTGGTAGGATCGCTGAAGTTCTTCGCTTCTGAGAACCTGACGGAATTGGAGTCATTTCTGCATTATGGCTGTGAGGAGGTGCCTAACTGGACCCTCGATACGCGAGGTGGAACCATGGCTAGTAAGTGATTTCTTAAAGTCCGAAAACTCCATGACTGTCTCGGGTCGAGCAAGGCCGGGTAGAAATGTCGTAATGTCACCAGATTTCATGTGACATTGGTGTATGAGATTGCGTGATGTCCCATACCCAATGTCATGAGACCGTTAAGGGCATTACGCAGAAAGATGTCCGAAAGTCATGTGAAGTTTTGAGGACTTCGCTTTGCAAGACACGAGCTTACCTGGCGTCTAATTTGTCGAGCAAATAACAGCTGCTGACATCAGTTGCTGTCTTAATTATTTGTAGTTAACTGCGCTGACCATACTTTTTTAGTTGCGGTACGACAAGCATGCAGAGCCTTGCAGGGCAAAACTGACATTAGCAATTCCTTGGAAATCATGAGCGACGAGGGCCACAATTCCTCATACTACAAAAGTTGGCTGAGACAAACAGTGAGCAGCAGCGATCGGCCTTTGATTTTCTACGAAGGGTTCGAGATTGCGCCCCTTTTTCTCTACGGTCACTTTGCTAGAGCTGTTGAGATTGGAGATACTTGCATTGCCAATCTGGGCTCCGTGTGGTCTGCTCGCAACACAAGGTTTGTCTACTTCATACACGGACTGTCCCTTGCTGGCCTCTTGTGGAGTAAGCTCCAGAATCCTCTTCGAAGTGTCAGCCAAGACACCAACGGAAGAATTGAAATACCATCTGAAAAGCAGCCAACGGAAGCAGAACTCACAGCAGACTTTATAAGTATTCTAAAGCAGATAAAGAAAAATAGAAAGATGATCGAGGATTGGCAGACTGTCAACAACGTCAATTATCTATCGTGGTCAAAACTTCTCGATGCGCAAATCGCTGAAATGGAAGAGAATCATGGTTTGGCTTTGAGCAATTACGAACAGAGCTTAGACCATGCATCTGCAAACGGCTTCGTCTTCGAAGAAGCGCTTGGTAATTATCTTCAGGCTGGATTCTTCCTTCGGAGCGGCTCGCGAAGGTCTGCAAAGGCGTCCTTGCGCGAAGCAACTACGTTGTATCGAGGGTTTGGAGCAGTCGGTGTCGCAACTTATATCGAGGAACAGCATAGCCTTTTGCTCCAAGGAGCTACGCAGGATGAGCGGACTGCAGATGCTGCAGTGCAGACTGACTTCGCTGGCGACTCGGCAGATGTACAATACACCACACTCGAAGGAGACGAGAATGCCGATCGGCAAGAAACACGAGCTTCGGTTACCGAGACCAAGGGCGACAGGATTGGGGCTTGGCAAGGTGGTTCAGCTCGTCCTGATGCAGGGTCAGGCCTCCCTGCGCTGGACATGTTGGACCTCACCTCCATTCTTGAAAGCTCCCAAGTGATTTCTAGCGTCTTACAGGTCGATCAACTCCTGAAGACAATGTGTGAGATTATTTTGCAGAACTGTGGAGGCCTTGCAACTACCGCCGCTATTGTGGTCGAAGAAGACGATCCTATTGGATGGAGTATTGCTGCCAGTGGTGACCCTGAAGAAGGCGCCATCGCTCATATTCCTGGACTTCCGCTTACCGAAACGGCTCTGGTCGCCGAGGGCGTTATTCTGTACTGCACCCGCTTTCGAGAAACCGTCTTTTTACCTGATCTCATCCATGATGAGCGATTCAGCAATGTGACCGAGGCCTGGGCAAAGAGAAATCCGGTCGGGAAATCTGTGATTGCGATACCGATCTGTCATGGAGCTAAGCCACTTTTGGGGGTGTTGTATCTGGAGGGAGAGCCTAATGCTTTCACCGATCGGAATCTGACCGTTCTCCAATTGCTCGTCAACCAGATCGGCATCAGTTACTCAAATGCTCTGACACTCAAAGAGGTGGAGAAGGTGTCTGCCTTCAATAACTCCATGGTCGATGTACAGAAGAGAGCTCTTGCGAAGGCTTTGGAGGCTGAGAAGCAAGCCAATGCCGCGAAAGCCGAGGCTCTTCGTAATGTCAAGCTCGCGGAAGAGGCTGCGAAAGCCAAATCTATCTTCTTGGCCAATGTATCCCATGAGCTTAGAACGCCGCTCAACGGTGTTATCGGCAATTCGGAGCTCCTCAGAGACAGCGTGCTGACCAAAGATCAGTCAGAGATGGCGGATTCGATCCGTGTATCGGCAGACCTGCTACTCACTGTCATCAATGACATCCTGGACTTTTCTAAGATGGAGGCAGATAAGATGGAGCTGTACGTCGTCGCATTCAAGGCTGACGAGATGATGCGTGAGGTGTTCCGGTCTGTGTCATACAGCAATCGAGACAAGAAGAACGTCAAAAACGTCGAGATTCTGCAGGATATCAGCCTCCCTGACATGCTTATATTCGGAGATCCCGTAAGGCTCCATCAAGTTTTAGGTAATCTGGTCTCGAACAGTCTCAAGTTTACCGAAAACGGATCTATTACGATCGGTGCAAAGACTGATCTCGAAACCGCCGATGAGGTCAAGTTGACGTTTTGGGTTAAAGATACCGGTATAGGCATTCCACCACAACAACTGGTGAAGCTATTCAAACCATTCAGCCAAGCCGATGCCAGTACGGCCAGGAAATATGGTGGTAGTGGCCTTGGTCTCAGCATTTGCAAGTCACTCATTGAGTCAATGATGGGTGGCAGGATCGAGCTTGAAAGTATCGAGGGGCAAGGGACAATCGCGTGGTTCACAGTCACCTTCCAGAAGGCGAAGGAAGCATCTGCAGGGGATTGTCAGAATAGTATCGATCAACATGACCACATGTCGTCGCGAGAAAATGACTCCAACGGTTCACCGATACCATACACACATTTCTCGGATGTGGCACGTGATCAATTGCGTATTTGTATCGCCGAGGACAACCCGGTTAACCAGAAAATAGCTGTCCAGTTTATGCGCAAGTTGGGCTTCAAGTACGTTGATGCTTACGACAATGGTCTTCAAGCTGTCGAGGGCTTGCGGGCGAAAGCAAAGGAAGGAATACCATACCACATCACACTCATGGATGTTCAGATGCCGGTACTGGATGGGTACGAAGCCACTAAGCTCTTGAGAAAAGACCCTATTGATGCTGTCCGGGGTGTTTTGGTGATTGCTATGACGGCCTCGGCTATTCAAGGAGATAGGGAAAAGTGTTTAGAATCGGGAATGAACGACTATCTTGCGAAGCCTGTCCGATCGAATGTGCTGAAGAAGAAGTTGGACCAATATATCCTTCAGGTATGTCCATGTCTTCATTTTCGTGCTTTTACAACCACTAACTTTGTTTAGCCGCCGGTTGCAGCGCCTCATCTTGACTCCGACGCGCAGAAAATAACGAATAAGGTACTCCGAGAAATGAATGGCTCTTCACCGACATCTCCCGATACTTCAGGATCCGCCACTCCCGTCACGGCTTCCCCACCGCCCGTACCAGATCGCAATGAATGTTCAACGGACGACAAGACCCCACTGCCTGGTTTACGCGATCGCGAACCTCCAGCAAGACTGCGCCAATTGAGTCGTGCACGCACCGCTGAGAAGATCCCTCTGGTAGATCCGATCAACCTTGACGGGGGCCTCGACAAGATCGCATCCAAGTCCTCGCCATCATCAACACATACGCAGGATGAGGAATTGTCGCCTAAGAGCATACCTAGGAAACCAATCGGCAGCAAAGAAGATGGTGCGAGAAGCAGGGATAGAGGGAAGGACCAGAAACCAAAAGCGGATGGTGAGGCATTGGTAATAGGGAAGCCACAGCCTCAGCCTGACCAGATGGGCGTACGGGAAGATAAGAAGGCCAATGCTTCGGGTGTGTCGAGGAAACCTGTTGGTGCTGGAGGTTCATCGGCGGGTGATAAAGTCGGTGGTGGGAAGAAAGGGAAGTGAGATAAGTATGAGAGGCTTGATACCCAGCAGAAATGCCATTGAGGGAGAGAGACGATGATTTGTATGACACGTTCTTGTTTATTACCATGTGCTATTTCCATGACCAAGATAAGGCTTCGATGGGGAATGGCGAGAGCAGAGAAGCAGGTCCATTTTCAGAGATTTGCGTTCTCATTAGCGTGGGCGTTTGGGCGGGTTGTGGTTGGGCTATGTATAGGCTTGGTCGGGCTGGGTGGGTTATGGTTTTGATGCGCTTCGATCTACTGTAGTTTGATACGAATTAGATATCTAGGAGGTGAATTGAATGGAAGGATACTGCAAATGTTCTCTGACATAATCATACATCGATTATTCATTACTTCAATTGGTCATCGATCACTTTCTTGTACTTGCTCTAGGGTCCTAAAAAAGAATAGTTCTTCAAAATGCCTTATTCGTATATTAGATGGTCATATGATATCTAATTTGTAATATGCACCATCAGCCAGCCACCTCTGTAACTTTTCATTAAAGCTTACTTGTGTGCTGGCTTGCAGTCACCACGACGTCGAAAGCACTCCAGGGAGAGCCTACATGAAAGCAAGAGTGAGAGAAACAAGACAGAGGATCTGGGGCGAAACAAGGACATTTTTACCTTAACAAAGTCATTAAGCATTAGTACGACTTTACTCTGGCCCAAATCGCCTTAGGGCCAAAACGTGCTTTTGGCATTATGGGTGGCGAGTAAAGAGTTTCGGTTAGTTCAGGCGAGGCTTGTGGCGAGACGCCTCGACTTACCAATTTTCGAGATGTGGCTTGTCTGGCTGCAAGTTCGTGGCAGCAATAGTCTGAGGTAGTGGCGCAGGCAAGGCCATATTCAGACGATCAGAACTGCTTCGAGACGTAGATCAATCTTAGCCACGCGGCCGGAAAAATAATGCCGTGTGTCAAAAGATCCGCGTTAACGCTCTTGCTCGCTATCGATAACGAATAGAAGGATTGAACATGGGTAGCTCCAAGAAGGTCCGAGAAAAACCGTAAAATCACCGTCTCGTCAGTTTGTGTACTCCGTAGGTTTCTAGAAAGTAAATGTGGGATCATAAGGTGACCGACCACCTTCCGTCAACAGATGCGCCTCTCTGCCGATGCCTTGTGGCCTCGATTCATCATGTGATGAATGATCGGGTCGAGAACCCGAAAGAACAATTCCTTTGTGCGATCGATGCAGTGTAATGTTTGATAGGCGGAGGTGTAAGCTACATAGAGCAATTGTGCATCGTTCATCATCATCATCATCATCATCATCATCCTCCGAAATCCAGATGCGATGCTTCTTGGCAAATTTTCCAAGATATCAATGTTGCTCTTTCCAAAATTGGCAAGATCAGCACATCAATGGCAACCGCCGCCGACAGCCCCGTGGCAGACAAGGATCCGCACAGGGAACCGGAACGCACTGGTGGGATGATCAGGAACGGGAAGGGCACAGAGCACCGGCGGCCGACCCAACCATTTGTCTTATTCTGCTGCTGGGAATGAGATCTGAGACATCTTTTCCGACGCTGTGGTTCGATGGGGTCCAGACAGATTCGGGCTGGAAAAGGGATCTGGCTGGCGTCTTGTGTATTTACAATACAACTGGCGAGGAAGTTGGATGCCGCGGGCACCGGATAGCGTTATGGCATCATGGGTTGACCTTTGACACGAGCAAGTCAAGATAGATCTACGTCTCTGTCGGGAGCAGCTCCGGGCGATGTCAGACGGCTTTCCTGCACGGCATCAAAGCGCTTAGAGCCAGTCATCTCAGCTTGCCGAATGTGCAATGGCCGATCTTTTTACTTTTGAGTCATGCTCAACTAAACATGAAGTTACCCTGTACCCTGAAAACCCAAGATCATCAAGCCATTCAGATGAATAATCATACCCAAAAGAGAAACGCAAGGTCCGAAGTTTGCCTATCGGTTACTCATGGAGTAAACCGTATTAGCCCAAACCATCAGATGATTCGGCCATGAATACCTGCATATTCGCATTTGGCATCGCAACAATGCTGAAAAGATGAAAGCAGCCGACTAGGTTTCGGGAGAACAGTCCCAATTGGGATGGTACGTCTAGCACCTCCGAGTTGGTCTGCGTACTCGCAGATAGACTACTGTAGTTGAAAGCACCGAACTAAATCTGCACATCCAGACTCAAAGGCAAGGGAAACACCGTATAGTTTGTTTCTCGTCCCCAGAAAAGATGGCTTCAAACTTAGTTGTCTTCATCGGGGTCCACGAGAAATTCCAGAAGTACATGGATTGCTGTAAGCCCGCTATCGATCCGTCGCAATCCACGCTGCAATTAATCTGCAATGTCCTCGCTTTCCGATTCCAATGTGTGAGCAGTCGGTACAGACTCATAGATCCTTCGCTATGAATCGAGCATACGGTAGGAGTTTATGTCAAACAAGTCGTACGGCTGGATCCGAGTACTCAAGCGGGCGGTTGGGTTTCTGTTTGTACAGCCTAGCAAACAGAAACAGCCTGGCGTTATGAACCTCATCCGTAACACTGCATTTCTATGATGATATTCTGCTGGCAGTTGGTGCTAAATTGACGAGGGTCTCCAGTCAAAATCTCCTCCTATTAAGCTGAACGTCCCTAAAGCAGCCCCAAGAAAATCGAACTCGCCAGATTTGATTCCAGGGCCAGGGGGCCGTTTAATAGTGCTGTCACTGACCAGAATTTCTGTGGCGGACCTTAACATGCTAAGAAATTCTGCAACCAAGGTCTCCAGAGCGGCCACCCCCCTACCGATGAACGAGCAACAACAGGATGCAAAGCACTGCGTTCCTTGTTGTCGACTAAATAAATGAGAAGCAAGCGTATCAGCATCCTATGGGAGGCCAGCCGAAGAAGATTTGTAGCGGACTACAACTGTTGTAATCTGGCATTTGGTGTAGCGGCAGAGGCTGTTTTCCGCGTTGGGATGGAAGGAGGCACTTCCTGAGACTGAGGTTACATCGCTGACCACGCTATCCACGACAGGAAGCAGTATCCTTCATTTCACTGGGCCTCTAGCTTCACATTGTCGATGCAGGTTTCCTCTCATCACCGACTCAGACACATGCACCATACCGCATTGGAGTGATTGGATGCATTGTTCAGCCCCGACGTGCTGCTTGCCGCAATGCTGAATTGCCATGAAAGTGACATGCGGTCTTGCGAGGCATGCGGCAGCGTATGTGAATACCTATGTACTGGTGTACGAATCACGAGGAGGTCCTTCATCGTAAGTCGCAGGCGTCGAAATTGACGAACACTACTGTACGACTCTAAGACCCTAAAATGCTTTTTGACATAAGTATCCTGATCAACAGCCTCATCTAATCAGCCTTCGTCTAACTTTCTCACCCATTCCGAGTTTTGCACCTGGACGCTCGACTGTGCATTGTGGTGACTCGGATAGGCGACATGCAGAACGCTTTCGTTACTTGCGCGCAAGCCACACCAAGCCACACATGAGAATGTGCTGTGCCAGCCACTTAGGAAAGGCATCCTACCGGACCATGCACTCGATTTACCTCCTCTTTGCGTGTAGCTCCGAAGCAAGCTTCAAAGAATTTAGTACCGCTGTACCCTGATCCTTGTGGAGGAGCAACCAGCTGGCACATTTCGGCTCGTCAACCGGAGGCTTGGAGGACCCTGCGAGGAAACATCTTTGTAGGTCGAATTAAGATGATTAAGGTATGAGAGGAATCTCCATACGGAGGTATCAGTCAGCACGGCACGAAGTTTCACGACAGAAACACAAATGATTGGATTCTTGATATCTAACCAAAGCGGGAAAATCACGGCATCTGTGACATTACTTTTTCTTACCTTTTCACTACATTTTATGGCAGAGACCCGCACCGGGCGACGTTGCGAGGTTGCTGCATTCTTCCTTGCTGCATTGCTCCAATTTATCTCGCAAGCGTTAACTTATTCAGCGAAGTATGAACAATGATAGAGTGCTATGACGGGATGGAGAGGAAGCTTCATGGATCATATCTCATCCTACCCGTTGTGGCTAAGATGTCACTACATACATCCGACCCCAATCGAGCCCAACGGCACCCACCAGCCACAGTGGTGACGATGATTGATCAACTCATTTAGGACTTGACATGACTAGGGACGACCTGATTCTTTCACGACGGAGCGAGCGGTTCTTGTATTTCTCCTTTTGTGGCTCGGTCCGGATGCTATATGGGGGTAAATTTCAGTTGAGTATCAGGAAAGCAGGCCTTATTGTACCAACCAATTGAGAACGCTTGGTCAAAAAAAGCAGATAAATCGTGCCTTACAAGCGTGGTTTTGTTGTTAGACGCTCTGCTGCACTCCTTCGTATATCCCGCTGCACTGCACTAATAATGTACAGGCTAGGAAGGTTTGCAATTAGATCGAACAATTAGGATCCCCAGTGAGATCGCCCTAAGCCCAATACAGGGAGCCTGCGATTATCCTAGTCGCTACAGTATCCAAACACTCTCAGACACCTCACTTCATCACATCAGTGTCCAATCTCTACAGCTTCCCTGGATCATTCCTCCTGCCTTCTATGCACCCGTTGTCTGTAACCCCATGCCAACAGCAACTTGGCTGCTTGGGTATTAGGCATACGGTACGGCAAAAGGCAAGCACTCGCCACTTGACAGCCCTGCCGCGGCCTGAAGCGCCCCCTACCTTCTTCATATACCCTGAGCTTTCGCTGTCAACCTGTCAGCCATTGGCTCCTGATCGAACATGGCCACCCTGATGTGGCCGTGTCAAGCTCCCAAGGCCTCCGAAGTGAGAGGATAGAGCCCGTCGAAGCCAGAAGCCTACTCGAGAGCATGGTATTTTCGTACAATAGTTCAACCCAAGAAATAAGCTCGAATGCAACCGTCAGCCTACTTTAGCTCAGCCGGCGTTTGGTAAGGAAGTGCTCTCTTTAGCAAGAAGTGACAGGCTCGATAGTAGAGCCAGCGGCTATTAAAGCCCAAAGGTTACTGCACTACGCTACCCTGCTCTTGAATCTTCGGAGCCGTTGCGAATGCGAGTGCCATCATCCAGCCTCTTCCTGGCCCCAGCTCCTTTCACTGACCAGTCGCAGCTTCTCAACAATATCAGCATCATCCACCCCTCATGTATGAAGCTTCTCCTTCCCTGGCCGACCCATACACAACGAGTACTGTACTGTACCACTGTACTGTAGCAAAGCTACCTACCCAGGCGAGCCAGGACGTCGAATCATGGTTCAATCCCAGCCCCAGGCTGAAGACCCTGGTCTAGCTTTTATACAGTATCTATATCCACTATTCACAATCCACAATCCGATCCACTGTTCATCCGCCTTTCATCTGGGCTGGCAGGCCAAGAGCGCCGTCAAGCACTACTCATTCTGCAATTGTTGCCACTGACATTTCGGGCCAAAGCCACCTTAATCTTCTCAGAGATTTGATCGCACCGACCATTTCTTTCTCGAATTGCCTAGGCGTTTGAGGTTTATAGACTCATATTTACGTTTCTTCCTTGTCCTTCCACTCAGCCCAAGGTTCCTGATATAGTCGACTGCAACTCGGAAATTGTCCATCTCATCAATCACTGCCCTGAAGCAACCCATTTGCCAATGCGGATTCTATGCTAGAATTTGTGTGATCTCAGTCAGGCACCCCTGATATGATTCCCAGTTCGGCATACTGTGCCCTACCATACCCTATATCCACGTTTCATCGACCTAAAATGAATTCTGTTCTGCAGCCTTCGCCATCAGCCTTCCGACTCGCTGGATGATGAGTAAACTTCGGTCGTACTTCACCCAGGGTCTCGTCACATACTGCCGATCCTGCTCGTTTATTCGACAGCCGAGGAACTTTAGCATCAGTGACATTCGACGCATCCTCAAGAAGATCGTCCCTGCAGTTGGCCAACCGTGAGCATCCAGATCTGGGAACCTCACGGGCAGACTTCCTTGATTCATGGCCCAAGCTCCACACAACCTCGCGACCCATTGCCATTTCCGAGCCCTGTCTCGTTTTGGATTGCCCTTCCACTATTAAGGTAGCTGCTAGAGTTTCTTATAATGGCGCACGGGGCTTCCTCTGCGAGTATTATATTCAATTTGAGGGGTGCTCTTCGATCTACATAAATGTGTCGAGTCCCCACTTAGCCACTTACACTCAACACCACTGACTTTCTCTCTTTTATGGTCGTACTTCCCACGACCTCATGTTGTCTTTCTTTTAATTCATTCTTTTCCTTCTCGAGATGTTGCTCACTATCAAGCAGCCAGCACATCACGGCTGCAAGTCTTTCCATGACTATACTCCGCCAACTCCACCAGCGACTTCTCGATTTTCACCTGTGGCAGCCTCATCAGGACCCTCGTTACCTTCAATACCTGTCACCAACAAGTCGCTTCCTCCTTTGCCAACGACCAAATCATTTTCAAGACCAATGTCTACACCTCATCGGGGTCTACCCCCACCTGGAGTAATGACACAATCTGGTCCTATTACATTGCCTCCACCTACACAGCAGCAACAAGCACAGCAGCAGCAACAACAACAACAGCAGCAACAACAACAACAGCAGCAGCAGCACCCAATAACTCTAGCTCAACCACCTCCTTTGAGTCAGTCTATGGGACAGCTCCCTGCTCCTCCATCACAGTGGCAAGGTGCAGAGGAATCAATGAGGAATTGGCTGCACGCAAAGGCCGAAGAAGACAAGAGGAAGCAAGAAGAGGAGAAGACTCGGCAAGAAACACTTCGGCTAGAGCAACGCAAAATTGAACAGGACATGCTGAGGATATCATTGACCGGAGGAATTCCACCACACATGATTCCTATGGTGTTCGCTGGAATGGGAGGAGGGAACCTTTCACATGCGAACTTGGAGTGGGCTCAACACTACATAGCACAAGCACATCAACAGCATACGCAGCAACTCCTGCCTGCGCAGGCACAGCCCTCTCCAGAGCAGCTTCAGCGAAGAGATTCTCGCGTTGTCTCACAGCCGTATGGAGCACAACAACACCCTGTCCCGCTAACTCTTCCCTCGACGCCCATAGGACCATCAAGCTCGCAACAGAGTGCTGGATTCTTGCCGAGCTATCAGATGTCGCCAGCATCTCGAGCTCGCCAGAGTATTCAGGGCCAAGGGGTTATTTCTAGGCCGCCCCAAACATCTCATTTACCTAGGCTGAATACGGGAGAAATGCTCATCCAGCCACCTCCAGCAGGTCCAAGCATGCATCATCCACTTCAGCAAAGTCAGTCAGCTCCACAGGAACAGCACTCTTCTCCCTCAATATATTTCCACCACTGGCAGCCACCAACCACACAGGTTGGTCCAGGCTCCAGTACCAACCAGCCCACCACCCCTTCAGGCAAGCATCAATAGTTCTTTTGTTTCACCAGGGCCGCTTTTTAATATCTCATGCAGATCAGACTTCATCTCCGAAGAAACGTAAGGCTACGGGACCTCAACAGGCTGCGCCCCCACCTACTTCACAGCCGCAATATACTTCACCACCATTTTCAGGATCATCTGTATCGAACACCCCGTCTAGCAGGCGCCGTGCGCACTCGCGCCAGACAAGTGACTTTTCTGCACGAGCATTGGACTCCTATGGGCGACCACTTAGCCGCCAAGGATTTGGTCGAAACTTGACATCACCACCACCACCACCATCGCATTCTCATTCCCATGTACATGAATCTGAGCAACAAGCCCAAAGGTCAGCAAACCCAACTGAGCCGCGACGTCGGTCAGGGGGCTCGCACCCGGTCTCCTCGATGTTGGAGCAACCACAACAAGCGCTCACTCAGCAGTCTCAGCAACACGCACAGCACAATCAACAACGAGACTCTCAATCTCAATATTCGGCGGGCCCGGAGATCACGCATGATGGACGACGTTCATCACCTGGAGAGAGGGGAAGTTCCATTTCTCGAGGGGCCAGCCTTATCAAGCGAGATGAGGGGCGAGATTAGAGATTAGAGACGTTTCAGAGATAGTTTCTCTCGGCTAGGACTAGGGCGGGAACGCGGGGCCCACCTCATATCAACAACACCAAACCAAAAGTCACCCAAGCCCATCCCTTACTCTCATTCCCCTGCCTCTCTGCCAAGGACCCATGAGCCTGGAGGACTCCCCGATTCGACCGACGGATCGATCATGGAAGCAGGCTGGGATCACGCCTCCAGGAGCGAACACGAAATGAGACGACAGCACGACCGAAATGAGCCTTTGACTGTTTCTTCTTCCTTCCCCCTGGGGCTTCTTCATACTTTTCTCGGCTTGGAAAGCCGAGATGAGGTTCAATTCGCATATTATTATCTGTTGTGGCGGCTTTTGAAAACAAGTATTTCATTAGGCGATTTTTAGACGATACCCATTTGACATTTCGTGTGATTCTCTAATGACGGGCTTGGGTCCCATCTTCCGTTTCTGTATTAGTTTAATTCTTTCCTTGTTACTTGCCCTTCTGGCTTCTGCATGTCGTGCTCAGAGGCTCGTTCTGTACGACCTGTATATTATCTTCCTTCTTCTTGTGTGGCCCTTGCCGTATTGTACCACACCATTGTGCTTCTTTCCATTTTGGTCGGAAGACTGCTACCATTCCCTCCAACGTTCATATCTTACTTCGACGGCCGCTATAGACGGGCTGGGCTAAGCGAGAGTGTAGAAGCGACAAGGGGAGTCTGTAAATAACTTTAAACTTATTATCTGGTGGGGGAGAAGGCTATGGTGCATGATAACCATGGATCGGAGCAGAAGACGAACTGGAAAAAGTACTCTTGATGATTCTTCTGGGAGATCAAGAGGAGGTGGAAACCATGATGAGTGGGTAATCGGGGAACTCATCACTAGTTATACAAGCGTGATGGCTAAGACCCAATTCAAACCGCATTCTTCGCAATTTTCTGTCGGACCACCTTCAGTGTTCTCCATCTAGGGGAGGCATTTCCTCTCTGCATGCACGTCTCAGGCACTCCCGATGCAGGAGCTCGCTGGAGATTCCAACTAGCCTATAGAAGACCTACTTAGCAAATTACTACCTACCGAGTAGTAAGCATGACTAAAGCACCATCTTTTGCATTGCTTTGAACTCAATTTTTCCCATGGAACCTGGTAACGGGAGGAGCACACAAGATACCTGACGAACGTCCTAGTCAGGAAATTGCCGGGTACTTCAAAGCGAGCGTTCTCGTACTCGTGCCGAGGTCTACCAGGGAGGTCCAGAGCCGGAAACGGACGACTTGTCAAGAATTAAATTGTGTTGTACGGAAACTAACCCCACATGCTTCGTGGCCTGCCAAGAGCGGGTAGAAGATCAAACACCATGCCCTTGTCACTCATCGTCGCCATGGCAAGGGGGGGTACACAACCCTTTGATGGGTCTAGTGGGGAGGGGCTAGACTTCTTAATCGTCGAGGTTGAAAGCAGACTTTCTTGTTTCGATTTACTTTACTCCGGAAAGTAGAGCGGGGCCGGATCAAGGTAGGTAAAGCTAGGACGAGGATATATAGAGGTTTCTTGTCATGACTTGACATGACACGCTACCCGCTATCCCGCTATCCCCCCCAGTGCTCCCTGGACTGATGAAAAACAACGCAGCATGCCTTAAGAGCCGCTTACTATTAGCAAGGATGTACTGCACGGACTTTTCGAGTATGACGGTATGACGGGATGACATGGGTTCACTCACTGGCAGGGAGGCTAAGGGTGGGGTGTTTCATTGCGAATTGCGGTGGGGTTTGGGAATGCTTGGGGAGATGGGGATGCGATGAGACGAGATGAGATGCTGGGCTGAAGCGATGTTTGATGGGCTAAGCTACTGTAGGCACGGATGTATAAGTGAACCTTGCTTGTGCGGATCTTAAAATGGGTGTGTTATAAGATTGGTTTCCTAGGTTGGACAAAGAGCTGAGAAAGAAGGTCTGGAAGCACGGCTTGTGCCTTGGTATGATTGGCTGCTGCTATATGTAACGAGGCGGATAGATTGAGTATACAACTAGGGAGCCGGTGCCTGCTGAAAGATAGGATGAATGCCACGACATTCTCTGCGTAGGCGAGTTACTTCAATCGTACCATATTAAAAGACTAACATCATTCGTGGAATTCTCAAGGAAGCATCGCCATCCGCAAATGAAGGACGATCCCTAAAGTATCAGCGGAACCATCCGAGACCAACATGAGATGACATGCGTACGTACCTGGTGATTATCTTGCAGTGGCACACCCCCTTACTAAACCAAACTTCGACCACAAAGCAGTTGCGGAGATGTATAGTACAAAGGCGATACGTATTTCACTCGAGTGCACAACTCCAAGGCGCATATCGACAACCCTGTGTAGAATTGTAAACACATGCGTTTCTGATAGCTAGCCCTCAACCGAATCAAACATGTTTTGCTTCAGTTAACGCCATCATGAATCAACCCGAATGAAACCCAATTTCACCAAAATTGAGCCAAGTCTATCACTTAATGTTCCTGCTCCCACATCTACTATTCTGAGTACTCGTTGCCAATATGTATGAAGTGTATGTTCGATTTTCAAACTAGCTCAGGTAGTAAGGAGGAATTTCTTGTACTAGTGAGTGATTCTGGATACGTGGCTATTGGATTGTAAGAGAGCCATTGTGCTTGCGAGCGATTACACAGCCCTGTATCTAGCCGCTCTTTGAGAGACAGCTCGTGCACTGTGCAGCGTTACACACCTACATAACCAGGGGAGACAAATAATTCCAATATATGACATCGGAAAAGCCAGAGAATTAGATGAAAATATGACTAAGTACTTCTCGTGCATGCACTTCCTTTCCTGCAAGTAGTGAGACTGCAAGGCCGAGAAAATACCTGCATTCCTTCGTAACATCCTATCGCGAGCCATGAGATTACCAGGAATGATTGGTGTTAACGAGACTTCCATGCGAGATAACACGAAGGATCCGTATACGGTAAATTAACATGCATGTCGCTATTTGGATGCTAAGTTGATCCATTACCGGGATTTAGATTGTTGGTCGTGAGGCTGCGAAATTGCCCGATTCGTCGAGAGATTGGATGCATCGTGCTACAGGGGCAGCCGAGAGTGAGCGGTCGGCCTGTCTGATAGAAGATATATTAGAGGAAATTACTATGGAATAGTAAGTATAGAGAAGCGGCGAGATGAAGAAAATGTGTGATAGAAGCGGCGCTTATGCTTCTCCCAGGCAGATCCACTCCTATTATCTCGGCATAGATCCATAGAGGTGTATGCCAATCAGTGCAAAATCATGCCGTGCTGATATATAGTGTGCAGAGCGGATTTGCATCTGATGTATGATGGACTGAATGCCGCTTTGGGAAATGTAAACAGTGGCCTGCCGAGAGCTTAATTTAAAGTTCCAGAACAGTACCAAACTAGTGTTGTGAACACTGTGAATCTTAGGCTGTCATTGTGACGAATGACGTATATAGAAATAGGAAGTCTTTTAAGAAGCACCTTGCTCATGAATCGACAGTAAGCAGTGGTTGTCGCTAACTCATTGGACCGCACTGACCTACTTGGATCCCCGACAAATGTGAACCGCTAATAGGAATGGGTGATTATTTGAAAGGGAGACCAGCGAATCGGAACATATCGTATCCGTTCTCGTAAGACCGGAAGAAGCAGCGCCTCAGAACATAAACGGGTTGAAAATTTAGAGTGAGAGCTGCAGATGAGTTTTGCTTTTGCTGGACGAGCGAACCTCTCCTCGTCAAAAGGGGTCATTTGGATCTGTGCAGGGGTAATGAAAAAGGGCATGCTTGATACAAGCCAAATAAAGCATCAAAACAACAGCATAACGGGCGCTGTCGTCAGAGAAGTAACAGTGCATCTTGTATGCCCTAAGTGGGACTGTAAAGTGGTGACCGAAGGGATGGCGTCTATAAACCGGTACATAGTATGCTTCAGGAGAAGCGACCTCTTCTTACCAGACGCTAATGGAAATTCTAATAGTTTCTGGCATCTTCAAGCTGGGTGATTTTTCGGCTTCAGACTACGGCAAACAGAAATCTTCTCGACTTGCTTTGAAGGAGCCTGGGACGTCAAGCAAAACATGTGAGGTAAAAATTAACTGGGAATTGGAATAAAAGTAAGCCAGAAAGACTACTCGAAAACTTAGGTTTGAGTTTTGACTGCAAATGGAAAATTCTTCTTCTCAAGACTAGCACTTATCGCGTACCAGCCGATATTTGGCAGCAGCGCAGTGAAACTGAACACTAAGAAGGAGAAGCACGAGACGAGGAATAGCACACCCTAGCAGCCATCTTTAAGTCACTATTTATGACCAAGTACTAGTCAGATGGAAAGGAAAGCTATTCTACCGAAACTATACTAAGTCGGTGATAGACGTCCTGGGAGTGTTTTATGATATTACTGGATGCTTCTAATATCTTGCGAGATCTTCATAACATTAGAGGTTCTTTAGCGAATATCCCGTGAGATTTCCCTGACTTTGAAGCATTTTTTAGACAACTTCCTTGTACTTCTAGTGATTATCAGAACCGAGCCTCGTTCCTAGACTAAAAAATAATGAATATAATAGGCAGTATGCCATCACCTTAGTTTCTCTACTGATAAATACCTTGAAAGTACTAGCCTTCGCTATTCAAGTCGCAAGATTATTCTACGATATTAGAAGGAATTTCAGCTTCCATTATCGAAGTCCTCGAGTCACTTCAAGATACCAAAAAAGTCACTTCAGGTTTTGGTAGTCCACACCAGGTGCAGCCACTGACCTACCTTTCACCTGCACAGGAGCGTAGAGCGAACAGTGTCTTGCGGGCTAGCAGCGATTCTAGGTGTAGTTCAGATACCTCCAGTATTTAGTGCAGTCAGATACTACCAATTATGAAAATGGAGATGATTGGAGTATCGTAAAGGGCCTCAGCAATCAGAGTGTCTGCGGGAAGTAATGGAAAGTTGGGCATTTCGCGCAGGCTACTTCTTCGCTGCATGACATTTGAAACGTATACAGAGAGGGCGAATATCCGAGCGAGATCAAAGATTGAAGAGTCCTTATACTGCAAAAAGAAAAGATCCAGATCTCGAAAGTCGTTAGTATTTATCGCAACATCGGTTAGGGGACTATGATATTCGTTAAAGCGGAGACAACCTTTTAGGAATCTCTCTTCCTAGCTCTAGTTCTCTACCACGAAGGAAAAATCTCGTTTTGCCCAGAGAAAATTCTTTCTTCCATTATCGAGTCCAGTGTGTGTGGAAAGAACTCTTGGGGCACTTTACGGATGCCCACAGCGAGCAAACAACGAGCCAACCGTTTCTTACGTGCTGGGTAGTTCTGCTAATACGACAGTTTGTGACTTTATACATTAATCTATCCCTTCTTACTCAATTTTGAGCCTGCTTGCGCGACAGAACCGACAGCTATTGGTTATACATCAAGAAAATCAGCCACTTTAGTTCTTTTGCCAAATATTTCTTCCACAAGTCAGCTTTTCGATAACCAAAGATACAAATCACGACAATCTATTCTAACATCTAATTGCCATACTAGCAGTAAGCTCATCTCATTTTTTGCGCACATCTGCATCCATTTCCACCTTCAAAATCCAGTTAGCAGTGTTCCGATATCAGGCCGAAATTCTATGCCATTTCAAGATAAGCATCGGTGAGTAATCGTCGGCTGATGACTATACGATCCGGGTCCTCCCTATCATCGACAATAACATCATCATGAGTTTTTATGGTCCTTGACCTATCTCACACTCCGGTCTTGGAAATACAGCCTATCACGTAAGAGTTAGGTCGAGGATGACTTCCTTATTTTGCTTGGTCTGCCTGGTGGTATATCACGACCGCAGCAGTAGAAAATATCTGGTGGCAATCATAATTGAGAAGAATCTGGCATTGAGTATGAGATCAAGAACTCTTTTGCCTGGAATGGTTCTAGACTGGGGCCGGAAAAGTTACCTGGTAGAATTAGGGACTAGAAGTACTCAAAAACGAGTGATCAACTGCTAAGTAAGATGGAGATGGGAGACTGATGTCCATACTCAACTTCGTGTAATACACCTCTCAATGAACGGGATGTCTTGACTCGTTGCGCTGGAGTGAAAGCATCCCAGAGTGGAGAAGTGCCGGATCACTGAGAAGCTAAGGGTCGACATTATCTGTGAAATCGATACGTTTCTTTTCTCGGCATTACTATTTGATCATTCCTACTATGCAGATTCCATAGCGTAACATAGACGGGATTTCTCGTTTGATATATAATTCAAGTTGGGGTAGACTAGAGTGTATCAGAGTCCAAAGACATCCTCAGTTCCAAGCCATTCTACGAGAGCCAGGCTCATCTCTTCACCGGGTAAAATGCACTTACTTCTCGTCCTTTCGGCGAAAAGCAAGAAGCTAATGATTCATTCAAGCAAACTGCTTCCTTTGTCTCAAAGAAATATCTTCGCAAGCTTTTGTGTCTTCACATGTACATATCCTGAAGTGCAGCAAAGAACGTCACTCATTGTATCAGTCCCTTGACATTAAGCGAGGACACTTCAGCTGGCGTGTATATCATCGGCCTCTCCTCAACAGCGAGCTCTACTTCTGTTCGTACACTCTTCGAATTAATTACACATCGAAAATCAAGCAAGAAAAAGTATTGTTCGCCTGCTATGGAATCATATGATACATCCAGCAACGATCCTGAATCGATCATGAATCAGATGACGCGATTATCACTACATCCAAATCTTTCGGCATACCCAAGCAAAGAGAATGATCAAGCAATGCGATCACTGTAAGTCACCATCCATGTTTCTCACTATGCTTTCACTTCTTCAAACACTTGGCCACCAAATAATACTAATAATAATCTTTTCCACAGTATACACACCCTCCAACATGCACAAGCAGAACGCATCCGCTTCGTCGCCAGCGCCATCAATACACCGGAACGCTTACAAGCTCGGAAAGATGAGTATTTCCGATGTCAGAGATTGGGGGACAGTTTGGTGGAGGGAGAAGTGAGGAATGTTTGGCAGGGCTGGATGGATCTTTTGAAATGGGAGATGTTGGTGTCGGAGGTCGAGGAGAGGTTGGGACTGGTAGCTTTTTGATATATTGGAGATTGGTGATGTGTAAAATATGATGGATGTTTTAATGGCGTGAGAGAAAGCTCTCATTTTTGGAAGACAGCATGGATGATACTGAGGGAGACGGTGCGCTATTGACATTAATCTCGCTAACGAGAGCCAATCGTTCCTTCCGAAGACACCGAGAAGCCACGAGACTATCTCAAGGCCAGCTTCTAGCCTAGCCTTCTTGTTACCTGGCGTGAAGCTTCCCAAGAAAGACTTCACCTTCTTCGAATCGCGTACGTTTTCTTCGCGCCTGTTTCCCTCGCAATCTTACTTGAGAACAAACTCTGCCATTGTTTTTGTCCTTCAGCATCAGCACCAACAAGAACAATAACAAGAACAAATTTGAGACCTCAACACAAGCAGCGCAGCACGACACCTGCGAAGATGGCTTCCACTGAGCAACATTTCAACTCTACTGCGGTACCAGCAGCACTCTCGGCCCCGACTGTTGTCAATCCGTCAAAGAAGCCGCTTACCAAATTTGAACTCGATATGGCGCTCATGTATGTAACACCACTTCCCTAGCATAGCACGATTATCATACGAGGCAATACTTGACAAAAAGTGAATCCTAACATGAGACTTAGCGAACTTACCCTGGAGGCTGCTTGGAAGGACTGTCAGGCCAGGCTCAAGCAGGCCAAGACTGCCGCAGAGCGACTCGAGATCCGCCGCAGGGAAATGCACACCGTCAACACTGCTTCAGAGACTGCTAATACTCGGGAAGCTCAGGAGATTTTCGATGCTCGTATTCACCTCTTGGAGTTGGGTATCGAAATTAGCCAGTATGAGGAGAAATACTGGTTTTCTAGAGGAGGCAGCTAGGCGGAAGGTGATGATATATGCTGGAGGATTTTCGATGGAATAGTTCCCGATTAATTCCTGTAAATTTTGTCTTGCCTATCACAGGATGTGTCTGGAAGATTGATGGACTACTTGGTAATAGCCCGTCTCAAGAATATGAGCATGTCTTCATCAAAAACAAGCATGGAGACTTCCCTAGCTGTGCCAGCCCCATGATCTTGTGAATCCGTAAATACTAGAAATCTACTCTATATGGCGTCAATCTACTACCGATGAATCAAGATACAGAGCAAAGGAAGCCGGCAAGTACTTTAAGTTACAAAAGTAGAACAATAGGATGCTCCGCATACAAGACATTCGCGGTACTTGAGAGCAAGTTTCAGCTTTTCAAAATCTTGAAAACCGATTTTCAGCGGTATCGAATCATTGTTATCTTACGCTATAAGAAATTATCTGGAGCAGAGATATGGCGGCGTTTGGTTAATGACATTGAGTCTCGTAGATGCCAGTGTCTTTTTGGGAAGTGATGTTGCTAAATAGGTATTGTGGAAGGCTTGAACCGCTCGGTCTTGGCGTTGGCCACTTCGACCGCCGACATCAAATCGGCGTTCATCGCATACCGGTTCAACAACAATACGCGAAATAATGTGAAAGATACAAATACGAGAGCGTGGCACTGAAAAATTAACAATGCATAAAAGGACATTCTTTCAAGAGTTTAAGGAACCACCAGCTTTTCAGCAAATATCACAATGCGTGTTCTTCTACTCGGGCCAACTATATAGCGGGTTTTAGTAGCTACATATCTCAACTTGTAATTTGACTTTTTCTATAGGGAAAACCTATCCTATAACTCTTCTAAAG
>JACBAH010007713.1:0-59143 GCA_014282315.1 Neospermospora avenae | reverse complement strand
AGGAATACAAAGGAGAGCATCTCGTGGACGTTCGAAAGCCAGAAAGCGCCTGGGTTGATAGCCTCTTCACCATCATGTTGCATCACTTCCTGTTGGATCGACTGCATAACGTTGGCCAGGAACCGTTCCGACTCTTTGACGAAACCATTGTTCCACATCTCAGAGGTGACCAAGTTGATCAGATATGAAGGGAACAAGACTTCTTTGTCAGTTGGAGGAGGTGTCGTTCCAGGCGCTGGAATCTTAAGGTTACGGATCAAGCCCATTGTGACTTCATCATTGAGACCATCTTCATCAGCCAGAAGATTCTCAAGCTCGAACTCCACATTGTCAACCCCTGGCACAAACGCTGAACCGGGAAGATTGGCGCGCTGGAGATTGCTTCCAGTGACTGCCATTGACACGGGCCGAGGATTGTATGCTGCGCTGAATCGATCTATTTCTCGGGTCTCTGCACCTGCACTTCGTCTCTTGGGCTTCTTGGATGAAACAAGATTGATGAGGCCGCTCGAAGGTATTTGAGTCGAGGCACCATTGGTAAGCTCGCCATTAGTTGGCATAACTGGGACAATCCGCTTTGCCATCTCGAGTTGGTCTTGCAAATCGATCAATTGTTGCCTTAAAGTATCCTTCTCAGCCTCGTGAACTTGGCTCTTTCGCTTAGTCTCTTCGAGCTCATTAGTAGACAGCCTGAGAGTTTCTCGAAGCTCTTTCTCCTCTTCTTGTAGTCGCTTAATGTTCGCAGCTGACTCGTCAAAGTTTGTCTGTAACTTCTTCATTTCGTCTTCCATTGCTGCAAGGCGGGCTGCTGTGATACCTGCCTGATTTGCCTCGCTTTGTAATTCTTTCGAGCGTGCTTCTAAGGCGTTGTGTCTTGTCTTCCAAGACTTGATCTGGCTCTCGTAGTTCTCTACTTGGCTGACCAAAGTCTTGTTTTCCCTCTTCATCGTACCAAGCGACTGAGTGAGCTCAACGACCTTATTCTCCAACTTGTAGGAGATCTGCTTCAGATCGCGTGCTTCTTCACGGACCTTCTTATATCCTGAGCGCGCTTGCTTACCGCGCCATAAACTCTGGATGATGACGACTTTGCGTCTATATTGTCTCCAACTCTTCATCTGTTGTCTTGAACGCCAAGCTCTTTGGATCAAAACAGCAGCGTTTCCAACACGGGTTTCCATGATCTCCCTTCTGCGCAAGAAACCCTTTGCAGCTGCCTGCGCGAGAACAAGATTGTTGCGAATGACAAGGAAACTCTTCCTTTGCTTCTGGCCACGCCAAACTCTTTGGATAGTGGTAGCAGCCTTGATCTTGCGGGTTTCTTGGGCGTGCTTCCGAGCAAGGTGGGCTCGAGTCGCTGACTGGAAGAGTAAAATGGCATTTCGTGCCTCCAGATATTTGCGTCGGTAATACTTGGCCTTCAAGTTCTTCTGGATCATAATGGCACAGTCATTCAGCCGAGTTGTTCGAAGGTTCTCAAGGAACGCCAGCATACCAGCGCGGAAGAAAATCTTAGTCAACCCAAGCTGATACTTATCCAGTCCCCCTCCACTGCTCGCACCAAGAGCCTTCGTAAGGATCTTGTTCGCCATGTCCCGGATTTCTGATGTCCACGAAACCGAGGGAACAAGCATATAGTAACGCATCGCAAACTCTTCATATGTCCATCTTGTTGGATATCCGGCACAACTGATTCTGACTGTTTCCAAAACACCGCAAGCTCGCAATTGACTAAGGACCATTGGACCCTCGAATACCCACGATTCCTTGCTTTCATTGGGCTTGAGACAGCGGATGTAATGAACGTCTGTGTTGTTGATTGTGTGCATGAGCTCAATTAGAGACGATTTGAAAATTCCACCCAGAGTTGGTTTTCGGTTCACAGCCACACCAAGCCTACGGCCAGCTGCGGGTTTGACAGCCGCCGAAGCAGCTGATGCACTGTCCTTCTCTCGGACTGCTGAGGCCGCATCGAGTACTTGTCCTAGGAACTGGTTGGAGGAAGCTCTCAGCACAGCCATGTGCTCGTCAGGGACAGTGTCTCGGTTCTTGTCGATGAAACCGTCGGACTCGTAGGTCACATCGATGGCATAATGGCATACAGTGAAGGCCGACTTTCCAAACCGAGGTTTCTTGTAGAACTTGTTCTTGTCGGCGGCGTAGTTATGATGCAGTTTATTGACAAATTGCTCATCTGATCCCATGGGGAGTCTGGACTCTTCATCCAGAAGGGACAATATTCCAAGTTTGCCTTCAATGAGATCAATGCAGGGCTGGTTATCGGAGAAATCGATGAATGTCCAGTCAATCTCTTCCCTGAGGTATTCCTCTTGTTCCAGCTTGAAGACATGGGCGTTGAATTCTTGTTGCAACTTTTCGTTTGCATAGTTGATGCAAAATTGCTCGAAGGAGTTCTTCGCAAAATGTTCAAAGCCATAAATATCCAAAACGCCGATGAACGACTTCACTCGACTTAACACTTGTTCTGTAGCAAGAGCGCCGTTGATAATCTCAACCAGCCAGTCGAAGAGACTAGAGTAAATGAACTTGGCAACGGAATCTCTGACGACTATCGCTTGTTGCTGGGTCAAATTCGAAGTGATCTTCTCTCCTCGTGTAATCAACTGCTTCTTAACAGTCCACTTCGCAAACTCAACAGGATCCACACCAAGTATCGAAGCGGCCTTTATGAGAGATGGTTCCGTTGACGCTAGAACGGAGTCTGTTCTTGAGGCTGTGATGTTGACATTTCCCAAATGAAGCAGAGCAGCAAGCAATTTGAAAACCTCTGACTGTTGACTGCTGGTAACACCAATGGTGGAGAGTGATTTCTTCAACGCCTCAAATTCCGCTTTGTCGTCGACTCCGTCAATCGTAGGCGCGCTCCCCTGATTAAGATAGTTGTAATTCTCCACTGGCTCGAGCTCGAGTTCCTGTCGTTCCTTTTCTGACACTCCTGCAACAAGTTGATAGAAAATGTGATAATTTCGCTCCTTCAATGGCTGGAAGACCAGCCTTGACCGTTCCAACAAGTATGTGCGGATCTTCGCACCAATAATAGCTGTCTTGTCATCGAACATGATCTCAATGTATTTCCCGAACCGGGAAGAATTGTCGTTTCGAGTCGTTTTAGCATTTCCGAATGCTTCCATGATAGGATTTGTAGCGAGAATCTGTTCCTCAGTCTCACTCATTGCCTCCAATCCTCGTTTCCTCGACCCTGGCTGATCTGGCGATTCTCTCGTTGCAAAATATCGCATAATGTATTTGGCACTGACGGTCTTGCCAGCTCCGGATTCTCCTGATACAACGACCGTCTGATTCTTCCCACTCCGCAGCATGTCACTGTACTCGTTAGCCAAAGAGTTCCAACTTGATTTCTGCGAGGGAATACATACGCAAAGGCTTCTTCCGCAATGGCGAACAGATGCGGTGCTTGTGTTGCTCTCTGCTTTCCGGCGTAGACTTGTACCATACCCGGAACATACAAGGAGTCGACTCGTGCGAAAGGGTTCGTGGCTATTAGGACTATACCACTGTATGTGTAGATTTCTTTTTGGGAGTACCGTAAACGAATTGCCTGGAGAACTATATGTCCATCAGTACTATCCAGCAGAGGATCATGTAAAAAAACATACCAGCAGGTTCGTTCAAATGAGAAAGATTCGTCAGATCGTCGCTTGCCTCCAGCATCGTAGGATTCATCAGCGGAGGCAATTTCGAGTTGTTAGCCTCCGCCAGTTCCTCCTCGTTGGTTTCGACCTTCTTCGTCTGCAGGAATACCCAAGTTAGCTGGTGATCAAAATAATAGATTGCTTTGCTATCCGGGCTGTGGGCAGGAGACTGACCTCTCCGTTTGCTAGGGTAAATATGAGGATAATCTTATCCCCTTCAGTCGATTTCGAAGTCACTTCGGATGCCACCCATCCCTCGGTGGCATCTGGCTGCCAGGCCTTCGTCCCAATGTCATAGTTGTGCGCCATGTTGGCGGTTCTGATGGGCCAGAATCCGGAAGCTCAAGGTCCTTCAACAATCAGAGCAACGAGCGCGGTAGAGAACGGACAGCTGCAACAGGAACAGGAACAGGGGCAGCTTGCATCAACCAGCAGAACACCAGGCGCACGTAAGGAAAGTTATTAGAGCAGGAAAGAGCAATCGTGAAGGCGTTAAGCGGCAGATTGACCGCAGGCAGTAGAGGATCGTAGGACGGATGGTATAGGTAGGCAGGTAGGTAGGTGCCTTATGGTCGGCAGTCCCAATGGTGTAGGTATGTAGGTAGGTATGAAGTCCTCGACTGTACAGGTACAGTTACAGGTCCCGGTCCAGGTCAGGTGCTGATTGTCAGGAGTCGGAGTCGGTTGTCGGTGTCGGTGTCGGTGTCTTTCCTGTCCTGTCCTGTCTCGTCTGTCTCCAGATATTTGGCGGTCGGAAGCAGCAGCCAGTCCCCAGTCGCGTAAGGAGCGCGGACGTGGCAGGGATGTCTCGGTTAGTTCTAGGAAGCTGGGCTGGCTGGCTGGCTGCTGGCCTGCCCTGTAGCAGTAGCGTTACCCCTTTTCTGCTAGGAAGAGTAGAAGGACCAAGCGTCGGATGAGTAAGTGAGTGGGTGAGTGAGTGGATGAGTGAGTGAGTGAGTGAGTGTGCCAGTGAGTAAGGGTAAGAACTTCTAGGTTGTGAGCATAAGTGGTGGTGGTGGTGGTGGTCGAGTTGTGGAGTCTGCACGTATCACTCTTCAAGCTGTTGCATGTGTTGAGAGAGCCATTCGTTTTCTCTCTGTAGCCGTTATAGCTACTCAGTAAATACAGTCAATTTGTGGACGAGTACACGTCAAGAGAGCGAAACGGTTCGGTACTTTTGGCTCTTTTCAAAAGTATGTTTCCTTTGCAGGTACTCTTGGTTAAGGTACGCAGGCATATGTGTACGTACGTTAATCTCAACTAGCCATAGAGATATCAAGTGAATAATGCTGTATAGCCTCATCACAATGCTATCAACAGATTTATAGATCCACTCACAACCTTGTGGTGATAGTATATCCTGCTGGCAAGAGGTAGACGCAAATATTCCTTGGCTACTTATTTTGTCACTATACTTCCAATATCGAACATTATTGGAAAGACCCTTTTCATCAGCTTGTTGAAATTGTGGTTATGTATTGCAAAGTGCAAGGCAGGGATACCTGTCCGTGATGTCTGTTCAGTGCATATTTTTGTGGGGTGGAAACATGACTTGTCAGGAATGCAAGTTTCGTCGCATGAAGCTGGAACCATCCAATTTGTCCTGTCAATCTTGTCAATCACCGGCGACGGCTTGTCATCTGAAGACGCCTACACCTGTGTCTTGAAACTTGAGCCGAATGTTTTCAACATCAGAGTCTCGGATCCAGGGCAGAACGACGCCTCAACAATTTCGATTGGTGATTGTTGAAACGGCATCTCTTGGCTTATAAGCAAGGGTATGTATGAATGAAGGCACCTTTGTGGAGAAAAACAAAAACATCAGATTGATATTCAGTAAACTTTTCATTTGTCATCTATGAAGAACGCCCCCTGAAAAATTTGCATGAATCAAGTAATGCAGTGCAGTGCAAAAAGATGTGACGGATGAAGGGCTTCGATAGCTCATTAGGGTAGGTAGTCTAGAAGGAACAAAATCGCCGTGTCGTCATGCATGTGAAGTCCGCAGGCACATTGGGCTGCATAAAAAGTCGACAACGCATAGGTCGTGGCCAGTGCATGCTGGTCGAGTATAGTGATGGTTGAAGGGAGTGACTGTTCCGGAGTGTGATATTGGCGGGTCTCGGGTGCATTGCAGCAATTAGCTCTGCTTGCACTCAGCGGCCTCCTGCTTTGGCTTCGCGGCATCATCCTAAAGCTCGATTAGTATCTCACATTTGCTGGCCTCATATTCGTGCTTACATCATCATCAGACTCCTCTTCATCGTCGTGATCATCACTAACATCGTCCTCTTCGTCATCCTCGTCCTCAAAGTCACCCTCCTCCATATCATCGTCTAACTCCTCGAATTGCAGAGCTTCTCCGGTGAACCAGTCGATAGCACGTGGAATGAGCTTCTCCTTGATATCCTCACCAAGTTGATAATCGAGTTCTAGGCGCTCTTCGATATCAGAAGCCGCATCATCATCATCCTCCTCGGTTGGAGCCAAGGGTGGGGAGAAGAAGTTGAAGAACGACTCCGTAGGAACTGTCTTCTTGACGACTCGGGTCTGCTTGGTGTCTATTTATATCTGTCAGCTAGTGTCAATATGGCACAGCTCGGATCTCTTACTCTTGTTACGCTGCTTCTTGCTCTCAACTCGTACGGTCAGGTCTTTACCAGCCTTCCAGTCAATCTTATCACCCTCGGCATGATCGTAGATGAAGTCACCTCCATAACCGCTCTCTGTCTGGTAGAAGTAGGTCTTTGTGATGGTCTTGTTGGTGAAGAATTCATTCTCGGCGAACTCGAAGATCAAGCGGAAACCGGGCTTGTCAAGGTACTCCATTCGGACATCAGTCAGGTCTTTAAGCGCAGTCTCATCGCGGTCGGTGATCATCTCAGCGAGAGAGACCTGGTTCTTCATGGCGGAGAGCCAGAACTCAGGAATACCCTTGACATCAGATGTGTCCTCTGACTTCTCAGCAGGCTCATCATCCACATCCTCGTCATCTTCCTCGCCGGCCTTGATCTCTGCCTCCGTTGGTTCAGCAGCACCGTTGATAATGGTTGCTCGCTTTTGGTAGAGCGGGGTAAATTTGGCGAAGTATTTCTTCTCCAACTCCAAGACCTCCTCCTGGAATTCTGCCTCAAGCTTCGAGTGTTCCTTCTGGACGCCCTTGAGACCCGCAACACGACGGCGCACAGGCGCGGGGAGCGACTCGACGTAGCCCGATGACCGACCAACGAGGGAGCCAAGTTTGCCTTGGATCATCTGAACGAGCTTGGGGTTCTTTGCAAATATTGATGCGGCAGCGGCGCGGTCGAATCCCTCCTCTACTGGACATCAGCCTTTTGGACGTAAATTTCTAAGTGAGGGGCAAATCTGGCGCTCGTACCTTCTGTGATCGTACCAACACCTGGCTGCTGGGCGTGAGATGAGATAGGAGCATTGTTGGCGGGTGTATTCTGGGGAGTTCTGTTTTGATATGTTAGCCTGGTGATCCTGCGAGAAGTGGAAGAAGAAAAAAATAACAGGTAGGAGTATGAATTTCCTTCCCCAGCTTTGGCGGCGGTGGGGGGAAAAGGGCAAGGGGAGGAAAGACCTACGGGGCAGTCTGCGTCTTTTTCTGAGGAATATCAGACATCTTGTCGGTAGTCGGAGGATGATCCAGGAGTGTAGCGGAAGGGCGATGTTGAGCGTAGAGGGTTGTGTTTGTGTCGTGAAGGACTGATGTTGTGGAGACAAGAGTTGAGTTCGCGCTGGAAGGGAACTGGAAGGGTTTGTAAAAAGGCAAAGAAAGGCGTTGACTCTGGTTGGGGCTTGTTCTCCCAACCAGAAACAACTAATGAGGAAGGGGTTAGGCGCACTTTAGCGGGGTGGACCGATAAGGTAGCGATAAGGATGGGAGGGACGGGAGAGAGAAGAGGAGAGGCGAGGCCAGGCCAGGCAGGGCGAATACATAGGTACGGAAGACCGCGTACCCTACCCTACCCTACCCTAAGTACCTAAGTAGGTACTGTAGGTACCGTAGGTAGGCGCTCAGGTGCCGCCAAACCACGCGAAACCTGCTTCTGGCCCGACCTCGACCTTTCACATTTTTTGGCACATTTAACAATTCCACCATATAGCTACTGTACACCTACTAGATACCTTACCCACCATATCCGACCGTAACACTAATCCGCACGTGTCACTACCTACCTACCTACCTACCTACCCACCTTACTTAGGTCACAATGGCATTGACAGTACCATACTAGCAGTCACCTCATTCTTGTACTCCCCGCTGTAGTCTGACAACCGGGGAAAATCTATACCTCTAACTACCCACCTACCCACCTACCTACCTGCGCCATGGACGGGTCGAATGGAGTGCCCATACACTATGGGCGTCGAAGTAGCTCTCGAGCACGACGCCCGGCCAATGGGCAATTGTACAGGAGGGACTCCGAACTTTCGATGTCCAGTTTTATGGACGAAGTAGAAATGGCCACAGACGAGATGTTTGCAGGTCCGATGGGTGAGAGTGTCCCGACCAGTATCTCCTCCTTTGCCCATCGCAGAGGCCGAGCAGACTCGACTACAAGCTTCGCATACTACCCGGACGACGTTGAGGAGGAGCTTCTCCCGCCTTCAGAAGACGACAGCGCAATTGTGGACGACGACGAGGAGGATCTGCATTTCGAGGAGGAGGAAGGTTCCACAGACTTGGAGGCAGACGAGCTTTCAGTCATGAGGAGAAGGTCGTCTTCTGGGGCGCGCTCGAGAACTTCCGTACATGACCGTTTGCTTAGGAGCGACAGTGCCAGAACAGAGGGAAGTATTCTTGGACGCGGGCATCGGACGAGCCAGAAGATATACATTGTGAATGAAGATTTGACTATAGTGGTGGCCGGGTTTCAGACATCTACCGTTGGATTTGCCTTATATTTCACCATATGCCTCCTCACATTTGGACTTGGGTATCTATTGCTACGCTGGCTCCCTCGATGGCAAGTACGGCTTATTGGCTCACCATGCCCCTTGCGCGATTGTACTTGGGTTGTCATTGAAGTAAGTGCCGTTTTTATCTTCCCGCAGCCGTGTCTTATGCTCGTCATAAGGTCCGGTTCTTCAGAAATGAGACCGAATACACAGAATACTGATGTTTGTAGAACCAATGGGGAGAATTCGTCGTCCAAGACATTGAGTCTAAGGATTACGACCGGCCGCTTTCGACCATTTTTGGGGCTTCTCAAAGCAAATACGTCGTATCATACGATGAAGATGACGATCCCATCATTGAAACCCTTCGAATTGTTGATTATAGATATATGCGATTTTCATTTCATCCTCTGAAAGACAAATTTATGCTCTGCAATAGCTGGAAGGACCCAAATTGGACTGATGTAAAGGCTATTCGGGCTGGAATAGACGGCGACGAGAAGGATAGCCGTGAGCTTGTCTTTGGAAAGAACATGATCGACATCAAGCAGAAAACCATTCCACAGCTTTTGCTAGACGAGGTCCGTCATTCCAATCACGATTCCCTTCATTTGGCTTATATCTCCAGGCTTTTCATCCCTTCTATGTGTTCCAAATTGCGAGTTTATTTCTTTGGTCCGTCGATGAGTACTACTACTATGCAGGCTGCATTTTCCTCATCTCCGTTGTGAGCATAACAACGACACTCATCGAAACCCGTTCTGTAAGTTTGCCGATCTTATTGAAGACTGTTAACTCATGGGGATCATATAGACGATGAAGAGACTTCGAGAGATATCCTCATTCGATTGTGACATTCGGGTACTTCGTAATGGCTTTTGTATGTGCTGTAGCTCTTTTATCGCTGCCACTTGCTGACTATATCAGGGAGATATGTTCCATCGAGTGAGCTTGTTCCTGGAGACGTGTATGAAGTCACAGACCCAGCTTTGACTCAATTTCCCTGCGACAGCATTCTTCTGGCTGGAGACTGTATCGTCAATGAGAGCATGTTGACTGGTAAGCATATAGTCATTCTTTTGGCTTTCTGAAGCTAACAACACAGGCGAATCTGTCCCCGTTTCAAAAGTGCCAGCTAGTGATGAATCGCTTGCAGCTCTCAACCTGGCAGCTTCATCTGTCGCGCCTGAATTGGCGAGAAATTTCCTGTTCTGCGGAACGAAGATTATTCGTGCCAGACGTCCGCAGGACGACAAAGACGATGAGGCGGTAGGACTTGCTATGACTGTACGAACGGGGTTCAATACCACCAAAGGAGCTCTAGTTCGATCGATGCTTTTCCCAAAACCATCGGGATTCAAGTTCTACAGGGATTCCTTCCGCTACATCTCCGTTATGGGGGGAATCGCCATGCTCGGTTTCGTGGCTTCTTTTATCAACTTCGTACGCTTAGACCTGGCGTGGCATTTGATATTCGTCAGAGCCCTCGACTTGATCACGATTGTTGTTCCACCAGCACTTCCCGCTACCCTGACAATTGGAACGAACTTCGCTCTGACGCGACTGAGAAAGAAGCAAATCTTCTGCATCAGTCCTCAGAGAGTCAACGTCGGAGGCAAAATCGACATAATGTGCTTCGATAAAACCGGAACCCTTACGGAGGATGGATTGGACGTGCTAGGCATCCGTGTTGCACAAAAACCAGCAAATCGATTTAGCGAAATCCTTTCTGATGCTCTGTCATTATTACCTGGAGCCGCATATGAACGAGATCCTACTGTTGACTACGATTCGCACAAAGCTGCACTTTATACCATGGCTACCTGCCACTCGTTACGAGTTGTGGATGGCGAGCTCATGGGAGATCCTTTGGATCTGAAAATGTTCGAGTTTACCGGGTGGTCCTTTGAGGAAGGCGAGCAAAAGAGTGGTGATGCCGATGACGAAGAATCGGGTGGTCTCTCGCCTTCGATTGCGAAGCCACCTCCAGGAATGGAGTATGATCTAGATGACAATGAAAATCCTCAGAGTGCAAGTGTAAGTTAGGCCGTTATCATGAAGACAATCGATCAACTAACAGACTTGCAGAGGTCGCCAATAGAACTTGGTGTCTTGAAGGCGTTCGAGTTCGTCTCTCAGCTCCGTCGAGCAAGTGTCATTGTCCGGAATTTTGGCTCTCCAGGCTGCGATATCTATGTCAAAGGGGCTCCAGAATGCATGAAGGATATTTGCAAACCCGAAAGCTGTAAGTTTTGCCATTTTCGAAGATTTCCATCCATGCTAATCCAATGTAACTCAGTTCCAAGCGATTACGAGGATCTTCTCTCCTACTACACCCACCGTGGTTTCCGTGTCATTGCCGTTGCTACCAAGCACATCAACAAGCTCAACTGGGTCAAGGTCCAGAAAATGAAACGAGAAGAGGCAGAGTCAGAGCTCAACTTCACTGGCTTCATCATCTTCGAGAACAAATTGAAGCCCAGTACGGCAGGCGTCCTTGATGAGCTTACCGAGGCCGGTATCAGGAAAGTTATGTGCACTGGAGACAACATCCTCACAGCCATCAGTGTTGCCAGGGAGTGCAATTTGATAGACAAGGCTGCACACTGTTTTGTACCTCATTTCTCCGAAGGCGACTTTCAAGATCCGAAAGCTGTCCTAAAGTGGGAGAGCATCGACAACAGTATCTTTACACTTGACGAAAAGACCCTCATTCCACTGCCACCGCCAGCGGAGGGAGACGCATCTCTTCCCTACGATATTTCGAATCTCCGCAATTACTCGTTGGCCGTTAGTGGTGATGTATTTAGGTGGATCATTGACTTTGCCCCACCTGAGGTCCTCCAGCGGATGCTCGTTTGTGGTCAAGTATTTGCTAGAATGTCTCCGGATGAGAAGCATGAACTTGTTGAGAAACTTCAGAGCATAGACTACTGTTGCGGTTTCTGTGGTGATGGGGCTAATGACTGTGGTGCTCTGACGGCGGCAGATGTTGGCATCTCTCTTTCGGAGGCTGAGGCGTCCGTAGCAGCTCCCTTCACCAGCCGTATCTTTGACATTACTTGTGTCCCCGAAGTAATTAGAGAGGGTCGTGCTGCTCTAGTAACCAGCTTCAGCTGCTTCAAGTACATGAGTCTGTACTCGGCCATTCAATTCACATCTGTCAGCTTTCTCTACGCATCGGCATCGAATCTGGGAGACTTCCAGTTTCTGTTCATCGACCTTCTCTTGATTCTCCCAATCGCCATCTTTATGGGCTGGACTGGGCCATTCCCAGTTCTGTGTCAAAAGCGGCCAACAGCAAACTTAGTCTCTCGCAAGGTACTGACGCCTCTGCTGGGGCAGATCGCCATTTGTATCTTGATTCAAGCTGTTGCGTTCCAAGCTGTACGAAAACAGCCATGGTGAGTACTCCGCTCAGGCAACGGAAGGATTGGTGATACTAATGTGTCTAGGTTCATTCCTCCCCATCTAGATAAAACTAGATCGAACATAGAAAACTCGGAGAACACAACTCTATTCCTAGTCTCCTGCTTCGAATATACCCTTTCTGGAATTGTCATGAGCGTAGGACCACCTTTCCGCCAATCAATGTCGCATAATCGTAAGTCAGCCATTTCTCATTGAAAGTCTTATAGTAACAGATTGTAGTGCCGTTCGTCGTCACAATTGTCGTCGCATTGCTCGTAGCCTCCTACCTGCTCTTCGATCCATCGGCCGGAGTAGCAAAATTTATGCAGTTGACAGAAATGGACTGGGACTTCAAGACTTTCATCTTAGTTCTCGGAGTCGGATATATTGCGGTGGCTTGGACTTGTGAGCATTACGTCTTTCCCAGATTGGCAAAGTACCTTGGTGCAGTGAAGACTTATGTCTCGGGTCAGCCGAAGAAGAGGAAGGCCTACAAGATTGTGCTGGAGGAAATGCGCAGTCTTCAGTAGTAATGGACTACAAGCGTGGATGATTTTGTATATATGTATATGTTCTGTAAAAAAGTAGCAACAATTACCGAACACTTGATGGCAGCGAAAGGTCAGGTGAAAACGTCTCTTAAGAGCTCGTTCTACATCCCGAAAAGTGCCCTGATCCAAAATCTTGGAACCAAACAGACATGCGTTCAAAAACCATTTTTGAAATCAAATAATGGTTGCATGACATTGCTCAATTGACAATATAGCATTACGAAATTCTCAACCGGATACGGATCTGAACAGCTTCGGTGACGTAACGTATCGGGCTAGCAATTTTGTAAGGTTGAGCTCGCCTACGGCAAACGACAACGTCTTGGTGAGATGATGCAGTATCCGTGCAGCAAATACCCAGCTTGAATGTCAACATAATCGTCCCTCAACAACTTATTAGAGTGTGATTTGAATCACTTTACAACCCAAATCCTCAAACTCGGTAAACCTCGCAATCATGAACTATGGTAAGCTCCTTCCACCTCCTGCATTCAAAAACAACAACAATAACAACTCAACTAACAACCATCAGACTGGATCCTCGATGGTGGCTACCTCCCCAACGCCGTGATCCGCGTAGGAATCCGACGTCAGCTAGCAGACCGCATCAGCATCATCAAAACCACATCTCTCGAAGAAGAGTACAAACGTAAAATGAGCTATGTCGAGCTTCTCAGACAACGACCGATCGCAATTGAAACCGCTACCGCAAACGAACAGCATTATGAAGTTGGCACCGGGGTTCTGGCGGCTTGTCTGGGCCCAAGAATGAAGTATTCGTGTTGTTTGTATCCGAAAGGTGGGGAGACGCTGGCGCAGGCTGAGATTGCTATGTTGGAGACGTATGTGAAGAAGGCGCAGTTGAAGGATGGGATGAGTATTTTGGACCTTGGGTGAGTTAGAATTGTTAGGACTAGCAGCTTTGAGGGGATGTTACTGATGCGTGATTTAGGTGTGGTTGGGGATCTGGCGCTCTATACTTTGCGGAGGTGCTTCCCAATTCTAAGATCACAGCTTTCTCGAATTCAAGAACGCAGAAGATCTACATCGATGAGAAAGCTAAAGAGAAGGGTCTCAACAATTTGACGGTGATTACAGGAAATGTGGTAGATTATGAGTTTGAGAAGGAGAGCTTCGACCGTGTTGTATCCATCGAGGTAAGTGTTTCCCCGCGGTCTCACAGTTAACGGAAAGTTAAGCGATCTATCTAGCTATTCGAGCACATGAAGAACTATGAGCTTCTGATGGCAAAGGTTTTCCGTGCCCTCAAACCATCAGGGAAGCTGTTTGTGCACATCTTCGCTCACAAGACTACTCCGTATGATTTCGAAGAGGGTTGGATGAGCACGCACTTCTTTTCCGGAGGAACGATGCCATCTGCTGATCTTCTCTTGTTCTTTCAGAAGAACTTGAAGCTAGAGACTCAGTGGTGGGTTTCTGGCAAGCATTATGCCAAGACTTGCGAGGTAAGTAGATACTGCTCCCTTCAAGAGAGTTCAGTCATAATTGATATTGTATATAGGACTGGTTGTCAACAATGACTGCCAACAAGAAGAATATCTGGCCACACCTTACTGAGACCTATGGAGAGAAGGATACTGCCATGTGGTACTACAGGTGGCAGATCTTCTACATGGCATGTGCAGAATTGTTTGCGTATGAAGGAGGAGACACATGGGGAGTGACCCATTACCTGTTTGAGAAGCCTGCCGCATCATAGACTAGCATTCGTACATAGAAGCCTGTAATCATGTAACTCCAGATCGTCGTACTTGGTGCGGTTTTCCTTCCTATGTACAGTGTATCATCACCCCAGCCTCTGTGGGCTTCCTCCCAAGTGATATTCCGCGGCCATGCCCAATTGCTCAATCCTGTACCCCTCTCCTGCTTCCCGTGTGGTCTAAATTGTTCAATGGTCCCATGGGTGCTTCCAGCCGAGTAATGCAGGTCCTTTTGTAATGTTAGCTTGAGCCTAGGAAACCCAAATAGAGGTCCGACAGTCGTACCATCTTTCTTCGCGCGATACATCAACTACACAGAATGTTAGCAAATGAAGACCTCAGAAGATAGGAATACCTACGAAGAACCACATGCTAGCACCTAACCCAGTTGCGGCGAATCGATACAACGGCCTGACCCGGGGAATCGTGACGGGATGTTTTCCAGCAGCCATGATTCTGCTCATTGGGTCAGCTTGAGGTCATCATACTATGCTACTAACAGTAAGAATGAAATAGAATGTGAGTAGACTGACGCTGATCAACCTGTAGAGTAGAATTGTATGGTTTGGGTGTACTGGAGTAGCTTGGTTCTGGCCATGATACCATTCGAGGTTGAAGGTTGCGCCAAGGCGAGCGTTAGTCCGAGCCATTAATCCGTTCCGAAGCAAGAGCTCTCTCTAATGCTAATATGCGTTATGCGGTTCAAATTCACTTTCAACCCCCATCCCCTCCTCTCACGTATTTGCCTGAATATTCGAGTTATCCTATTGTCCTCGATGACAGTCCGCCTATTACATTGATGGGCTTTCCAGCACAGTATTTACACCTATTCGCAAATGTCGCGCTTATAATCCGCGATTTATGCCTCCCGGCCCGGCCAGCTCTACCATCATTCTATCATCATCAACTCGCGACTCGCAAATCCCAATCATCGTTCCTGGCCAGTCAATGATTAGAGCCTCTGCGGTCTAGACGCAGATTTGCGCATACGCGATCCCTGATTCCCTTGCAATACTCGGAAACGACTGATACCCAGCCAAACCAATCCTGGAGAAGCTCTCTCAACCTCGACAGAAATGGCAACTCCAGCAGAGAGCCCGCACAGCAATGGCGTCGCTTCGACCACTTTCGCCCTTCAGCATATTCGTAATCCAAGCAATTTTGTCGGCTGTTCCAAGATTACCGACTACGAAATGCTGGGAAAGCTTGGTGAAGGAACCTTTGGAGAGGTTCACAAGGCCAGGTCCAAGAAAACAGGCGCTATCTTTGCGCTGAAGAAGATCCTGATGCACAACGAGAAAGACGGCTTTCCGATTACCGCCCTCCGAGAGATCAAGCTGCTTAAGCTCTTGTCGCATCCCAATATCCTGAAACTTGAGGAGATGGCTGTAGAGCAGCATAACAAGACAGCAGATAAGAGGAAACGAGCGATCATGTACATGATCACGCCCTACATGTCCCACGATCTTTCTGGACTCCTCGAAAATCCGCAAGTCAAATTACACGAATCGCATATCAAGTGCTATATGCTGCAGTTGTTGGAAGGAGTGCGATATCTCCATAACGAGCATATTCTGCATAGAGATATGAAGGCCGCGAATTTGCTGATCGACAATAAGGGCTGTCTCCAGATTGCGGATTTTGGTCTCGCACGACATTACGATGAGGCAGTGCCGGTCGCGGGTCGAGGTGGAGGTACAGCTCATAGGGATTATACGACATTGGTGGTGACTCGGTGGTATCGACCTCCTGAGCTTCTATTACATCTGAAAAGATATACGACTGCAATTGATCTATGGGGAGTTGGGTAAGATAACCACCCTGGAAGGATTACAGACCGAACTAAGATGAGTATAGATGTGTCTTTGGAGAAATGCTTGTTGGAAAGCCTATTCTTTCCGGCGATAGCGACCCGAACCAGCTCAAGATCATCTTCGACCTAATGGGCAGCCCAACGGAGGAAAATATGCCAGATTTCAGGTCATTACCAGGAGCTGAAGGCCTAAGCATTCCACCACACCCCTCGACCTTGGCGCAACGCTTCAAACCGTGAGATTTCCTTCATATTTTGGTCTAAGCGAGCTAACAAAGCTATAGATTTGGCTCAGGCGTGATTTCCCTACTGAACGAGTTACTAAAGCTCGATTGGAAGAAGCGAATCAACGCCATCGATGCACTCAAGCACCCTTACTTCCGCACTGCACCCATGCCCGCCAACCCCGCAGACTTACCAACATTTGAGGACTCTCACGAGCTGGATCGGAGGAAGTTCCGCAATCAGAAAGCCGCTCCTCCACCAGCGCCCAAGGGAGGTACGGTTGGGATGGGCCCCACAGGCGAGTGGGGAGGTGAGTCAAGAAACGGTTCTTTCAACAATGGAGATTCTCATAACGGACATCGTCACCAAAATGGGAATCGCCACCATCCTCCTGGTGGATATCGAAACGGAGTTGCTCCTCCACCACCCCAAGAAGAGCGCAGACCAGCTTGGGCCAGATCACGAGATGATCATCGACCGGATACTAGACTCCCCCCAAGACCGCCACCACCAGCAGATTATAGATACGATGGAGGAAGAGATGCAGGGAGTAGAGATTCTGGGCGAGAGCCTGGTAGAGATGGCGAGCGTCGAGATGGATACAGATCATCATCTCGTGACATTGATCGACCGCCAAGAAGCAGGAATGGACCTGCGAATATAGATACGTATATACCCAGCTATGGAGGGCTGGATAGCGGACGTCCTCCAAGGGAAAGAGATGACCGACCACCACCGCGGGAAGATCGAGGGCCTCCTCGAGATGACCGCTTAAGAAGACCTGACCGCGATGATCGTCGGCATGACAGAGATGGCGGCAGACTGGACTACGACGACCGAAGCCGAAGTGGGAGAACGAGGAGTCGCAGTCCGAGTCCACTACGAGACCATAATAGAGAGCGAGTAGCCAGAGAGCGTGAGCCTCTGGATAGAGAACGAGAGCGCGAGCAGCGGGAGCGTGACATCTACCGCAGATGAGGCCGAAAGCTCAATTTGGATGCATCGAGGACTATGACGGAAATCGTAGCTGGCGTAGGGACTACTAAGACTTGTAATGGTATGGGAAATTGGCTTTGTGATATGATTGGCTTACGAGCTTGTGGCATGGAGTTGGGAGTGTTGGCTAATGCGACTTGGCCACGGCCGATGCTGTGAGAGACATTTTATAGAGACTACGATGAATCCGAAGAAATCTTCACACGTTATACTTGTGCTATCAGACCGCCCGTGAGGAGATCGGGTGACAGAGGCAGGAAGTCCCTTTGATGTATATTTCTGATTTGCTATCATAGCACATCCCCACTTGACAAGAGCGCAATTCGTGAATACTCATCTGATCATTTGCTTAAGAACATTCTGGTCATTAGGTTCCGAAAGCATAGGGCCGCCCAAGCAACTCCATCGCCATGCCAGTTGATGCACGCTCATTCTTACAGAAAAGGCAAATTAACAAAATCAAGCACTTCCTCCCAAAGCCACGCCGACCTATGCCACGACTTCCTTGACGTAGTTCTCGGCTTGGGAAACCCCCGAAAGATCTCTATCATGGTTCCTATCTCAATTTCTGTACTCAATCCGACTTTGGTTTTCATTACTATCGGCGGGCGCCGCGGCACCAGTTTCAAGGGGATTACTGTTGTTATTATTGCGTATCCTCACTGGAGGCGTTAATCTAGAAAACACTATTAGCGAGACTCACCAAAACATCTCGATTCTTCCCCCAAGTCTCAGATCCCAGCAGCCGACAAGAATCAGCAAGAACCAAGCCCCATTTACCCAGTAGCTCAAGTACAGAAAAGAAATCTTATAATGGAAAGTACTCACTTCAACAACTCAAACTCGTTATACTTCTTCAAATACTTGACACCCCGCCGATAAGCACCCATATGTTCAGCAGGTTTCTTCGCGTTGAAAGACGAGCCAATCAGCTTTGTGACGCTTGCTGAGTCGTGGAACATAGGATCGAAAACGAGGAGGTTTTTGGAGCCGTCCACTTTGCGCTCGAAGCCAATTATGGTCATAGAGTGCCCTAGTAGTTGGCTTGGTTAGTTGAGGTACTATGTGGTTTGTCTTGGCTGGGAATTCTGGTCTGGATTTGGGTGATTGGAGAATGGAGCTACTCCCCGGAAGAAGTCTGTGGAGATGGCGAACCTACCTGGATGTTGGAAGTAGATGGGTGGGAAAGGAGTACAACGGACTTTTTCCTTCGAGGTCCTCCAGCCCTCAGTGAAGTAGGCCTCCACGGCCTGAAACAGAAGCTCATGAGCTGGTACAGTACCGCGACTAGAACGTAAGGCTTGGGCATTGCAGCTTCGCTCGTCAGTACGGCTCCCTAAATAGAAGACGAAGTAAGAGGCTTACGCGATTCCTATGGAGCAGAACATGGCTTGTGCCTAGAATAACACTATCAGAAACTGATCTCGAGACGAATGTATGCTGTTCGTGAACGGACCTCTGGTGTACCAATGTATTTCCTCGTACCTCGAATCCCACCCGTTTCAATGCGGCAAGTTGAATTAATGCCTAGGTCCCATGCAGTCTCAATGTATTCCTGGATCTGGAATATGCTAGGGACTTTCTTACGGAAGGCCTCGCACCCCTGAGATTCAGCTCCGATGATGTAAGAGCATATCATTTGAATATTCCGATATCCGCAGAATCCACCTGGTCTTTTTCAGCAGATACTCTTTGCTCGTTCAATAACTTTCGGAACCGAAAAAATCAAGGTAGCAAAACATACCCTCTCTCCTAAGCTTCGAAACATGCTTGACAGCTGGATCGCAGAAATACGCGTAGTCGACGTCCTGATCCTGTTCGAGGAACTGTTCTAGGACAGGAATGATACCAGCGGTCATGTTCGGACATATCTTTTCCTTTCGAACGATCCCTTCTCGATCGAGGATATTCGTGGTTTTCACAGCACCATCACCGTCTTCAAGAAGCTTGACAAGCCAGGATGGCATTTGCTTTTCGTGCGCGTAAGGGCCGAGTTCTGATCTCTGCAGTTATGTTAGCATTACTCGAAAATAACGAGTTAAGGAGAGATAGGCGTTCCAGTGATCGGACTGGGTTTTGCGCAACGGAAGGAATTGGCTTACACCAAGTCGACGTCGTGCACCCGGCTTCGTCGAAGAAGAAGACCCCTTCGAAGAACCTTGCGGCATCTTTAACACTGTCTTCCAAGCAGCCTTTGTCTTCTCCTGGCGATTTTCCTCTCGATTTCTCTTCGGCTCATGCACGTTCTTCCTACCCATGATCTCGTCCTCGCCATCCCTATCGCCTTCATCATCGTCCAAATTCCTCAGCGCATGAGAAAGTTGGATACCAAAGTCACCCTTGACATCCGGCTTCGATTGAGATCCATTGGCAGCCTTCTTCCCTCTAATCACATCATCGTCTGAATCGTAATCAGAAGCACCGCCCTGGCCTTGCTCTTGCTCGTGCATCTCAAGATGACTCTCAAGTTCGACGGGGAGCAGAGCTTCGCCACAGCCGGAAACCGAACAGTAGAAATACTCCTCATCGTCGCCACCAATATTATTGCCGACCTTTGAATCGACAAGTCCAGCAATGCTGGCGTCATCTTTGGCGACAAACGGTGACTCTCCTTCTGGGTGTAGAGTCTCGAGATGGAGCTGCAGACCATTAGTAAAGGCGTTGGTTGGGTCACGAGATACGCATTTTTGGTAGACATGGAAGCAACAAAGTCCGAGAAATAAAGTACTCGCCATGATCTGATAGTCGCTGTTCGAGCTATACCCACAGAAGGGGCACTCGATGTGATTCTCACCATCCATGACTATTGCGACAATCTGTACTGTTGAGCGATGATATGGTGTTTGTAAGGTCAGCCTCGTGTTTGCTATGAGCTTGCCTGGTTTCGATTTGGCGAATAGATGCACTTTCCAATAAGAAAGGCGGGATCTCTCAGATATCAAAGCACAAGATCAACTCTTGGCGACATGTTGACTCATCATAAGTTACTTCGGGCAGATTGGGATCTCATGGGGTGGTTGAGTTTGTAGGTGAAATCGATTGTTTTGGGTCGCTCAGGTACAGGACGGGAGCTGACGTGGATGGATTTACGCGCTTAATTTGGGGGGGTATACTCTCCACTCAGTCAACAACAGCACGCTTTAATGTCGCAACAAACAATTATCACACTTTCTTTGCTTCGAATGATTCTCTATCTTTTCGATAGCGTCTACAGACTTTTGTCATGTCATCAAATCGTGCAGGTATACCTAACGGCGCAAAAATGTAGATCCATAATATCGTGCTGCACTTGAAATTCTGAGAATATCCCAACTAGACCTTGAGATCCTTCAACTTCTCTTCCGCTTCCGCAGTAGTAGCTGCAGCAGGTGTGGCAGGTGTGGTAGGTGCCGCTTTTGGTTTCGGTACTGCTGGTATCTTTTCGCCCTTACCCTTTGCTTTTTGAGAAGTAGAATCCCTGGGAAGCTCTTTTGTGAAAGGGATGAAGTCAACGGCGCCCGGGATATACTTTCGGAGTGGCTCTGGGACATTGAAACCCTGAATATTTGATTAGCACTGGTTTACGACTGCGGCCCCGAATACATACATCTTCAGTCTGGAAGTTCTCCAACAGACAGCACAAAGCTCGCTCTGTTGCGCATAGAGTGGAATTCAATGCGTGAACATACTTCTTCCGGATCTCGGTTTGTAGCTTAGCACCGTATCTGATCTCGAGAGCGCGGGATTGGTAGTCTGTGCAATTCGAGCAAGAGACAAGCTCCTTGTACTCGCCCTGGAAGGGGAACCAGGCCTCTAGATCGTACTTCTTGGCTGCGGCGTTATTCAAAGCTCCAGAGACGATGGCGACGACACGATATGGCACGCCGAGTGACTTGTAGAACTCTTCTGAGACGGCGATCATTTCATCGAACATCTCCCATGACTTTTCGGGATCGGTGAGGATAAACTGTTCGATCTGGGTACGCATGCAGTCAGTAAGTGGTAATAAGTTGATCATAGAGGTTTCATACCTTCTCAAACTGATGGACACGGAAGATTCCCCAAGCATCACGGCCGTGGGAACCTGCTTCTCTGCGGTAGCATGAAGAGAAACCAGCATATCTTCATAAAGTTAGCTGATTTCCAACCAAAGGCTTAGCGATAGGCATACTTAATTGGCAATTCCTTAGCAAGCAACCACTCATCGGCGTGGAAAGCAGAAATCGGCTGCTCGGAAGTTGCAATGAGGTACTTGTCATTCTGTGCATCTCCATCCACGACCTTATACAGCTCCTCGTCAAATTGCTCCAACTGCGCCGTCTTCGCCATGTATTCCTTCAGCATGAATTGCGGAGTCTGTAATGGTGTGTATCCCTTCGAATCGAGGAACTCGAGTCCGTAGTTGATCAGAGCCTGGTTAAGGAATACACCCCATTTCTTCAAGAAGTATCCTCTGTGTCCAACAACCTTCACTCCTCGCTCAGGATCATATCCATCCAGTCTCGTCAGAACCTCGTGGTGGGAAAGAACGTCGCGCTTCTCGACCTTGACGCCTTCAGGTGCCCAGTCTCGTTGTATCGCATTGAAATCCTACACTTGTAATCAGAACCAGGTCCCTTGCTATAATGTCGTGTGCCATACCTCGTTCTGCTCAACCGTCACAGATTCGTGAACATAATTGCCTATTGTGCCAATCTTCTTCCTCAAGATCACGTCTTTCTCTGCCGCGGAGTCTACCAAGGCTTTCTTCTCCTTCTCGAGGTCCGCCTTCTGCTTCATAAGGTCTGCTGCATCTTCCTTGGCCTTCCTCTTTACAGCAATCGCTTTCTGGGTCTCGTTGATCTTGGAGTTGATTTGCGTCGCAGAGTATTGGGCTACATGGCAATCAGTATTTCTGTTCCTACCAGGTATTCTGACTCAAGGAACAGCACTCACTCGCACGGTGGTCCTCGTACAGCGCAATCACCTCGTCCACGACCTCCTCAGGTGCAAATCGTCGTCTCTGTGATTCCTTGATCTTTTCCGGATTTCCACCCTTCTCCTTGATAAAATCGAAGACGTCGAGCATTTTGAAATCTGTGCTGTGCGCTCAAGATAAATTTATTGCGCGGATCCTGGCGGTATTTTTATGATCTGGATCTCTTTGTTTTGAGTCACGACCGGCCTGGCAGTTCAAATGTTAGTGGGGTAATTTTGGCCAACGCAGGGATCTCCAAAATGGCTTAGCCATAGAAATATCGATATCACGTGAGAAGAGGGGTACAAATTTGAGGCGAGAAACATGGAGATATGAAGACCCTGAGGATGGAAAGGGAGCAATACACTTTCTTCAAATGCTTGCTATCAGAAAGTTGTGGAGGGATCTCAAACTTCCATACCCAAAGCCATATTTCATGAGTGATAACCCTCTCCGTACTGCACTGCACTGCACCAAATGTACTTGCTATGAATCGTGAACGCTCATATCCTCATATCTTGTATTGCTCAACCACTGTTTGCCTGTGCTCCACTGCTCAAATGTGAAGTAAGGCCATTGATACCAAACGCCACCCCAATCCATGCCTCTCCAAACGCCAGAAAGTGAACAAACATCCAGACTCAAATGCAAACATCTCGCCTGATCAGCAGAATACATCCCCGTCAAGTCATTTTCATGCATAGGTGAAGCCAGGCTACCTTACATGATCATGCACTTGCCTTCGTTAGAAGGATCGGTTGGGTTCTGAACCTTCTCGATCTGGGCGATGATCTGCTCGAAAGCCTTGCCGACATTCTCGTTGTAACGGGCAGAAGCCTCAGTGTAAGCACAGCTGAACTTGACGGCCAAAGCCTTGCCTTGCTCAACTGACACTTGACGTTGGTCTGGGCGGAGATCGCTCTTATTGCCAACGAGGACGCAAGGGATCCACTCAACACCCTATTCATGTTTGTGAGATCATAGGCTTAAGAGATCGGGAATGGGAATCTTACAAGTTGGTTCAAGATCTTGTCACGAATGACTTGGACCATCTCGAAGGACTGAGCTGAAGCGACGGAGTAGACGAAGATATAGCCATGGATACCAATGAAGTGCTTGGAGCTCAAGATGGAGTACTCATCCTAAAAATCAACACTTTAGCCAAACGTCTTACATTTGTTGTGCAATGACCTGGCTCATGTCAAGCATGTGATCGGTCAGAGTAGAAATTGCATCAAAACCATCTTACGTACCTGACCAGCGGTATCAACGATCTCGGTAGCATATTCAATACCCTTGTACTTGATCACCTTCGAGAAAGTATTCTCAATAGTAGGATAGTAGGACTCAACAAAGTGGCCATCAACGAATTGAACAGTGAGTGAGGATTTGCCTATTCGAGATATTCAGCTTCGGATGTCAGAATAGAAGAATCTGCCTCGTTCTTGGCAACAGGGGCGACAGTAAGATCGAGGATGAACAATAATGAGCTTACCGACAGAGCGACTACCAACGATAGCAATCTTTCGCTGCTTAGGATTGGCGCCAACCATCTTGACGAGATTTAGTGATTGATTTTCGAGCTTCTTTTATATTTGATTGATGTGAAAGCAAAGGAAGCTCGAAATGGTGAACGGAGCGAACCGTTGCGAACTATGTTGATGAGCTGAAGTTGATCGGGCAGGAAATTCGAGCCTTGTTATTTTTAGGTAGGTTCAAGTTAGGCCAACACTCGCTAGCTCGAAACGTCAGAGGCGGGAACTTCTGTGCTCTTGAATGGATACAAGGGCTTGCGCAAGGCTACGAGAAGCATTTCTTTGGGAGGCAAAGCCTTGTTTATTTATTGACTTGTTCATATTACTTGTCCTTGAAACGTGTTCGGGCCTCAGCTTGTGTATCTCTATCCTCGAACGAGATAATTCGCTACTAATGCTCGAGACTAACCCAATGACTTCTCTTACAATCTCCAGCCCATTTACGGCCAGTAGAAATTTCACACTCGATATCGTGGTGTCATGTCATCGCCAGCATCTCACTCCCACCTCAAATACAAAGGCCTTGCCTGAGCTTCACGTCCACTTTTGGGCAGGTAAATCGTGCTACTTGAGAACCAGGTTTGATTTAACCGCGTGCCTGTTTGTAAGGGGCAATGGATGCTAGATCATTGTGACTATGAGGCCTGTGAAACGAAGCAGCCAAATTTATCTCGGACGTAGCCATTTTGACTCTCGCAGTGAACTCATCAATCAACTTTCCAGAGTGATCGCAAAGTTGAGCGACTTTGACGTACGAACCTCGGGCAATGTCCTCATATACTTTCGTGACTTTATTAATCAATTTGCAAGCCTAAAATGTGCCTGGCGTTCCACCGTTCGCCGGCTACGAATTTGCCCTTCTTCAGTTGCAAACTATCAGAGAAATGGATACTGACATGGTAGGAGGGTTTATCCTATCCCTTCGAGGCCTCAATCATTCCTTTTCATGAGAGAGACTTTTGACAATCTTCCTACTCAGTGATACTTATCTTTCCACTCCTGATGGCCCCCATTCACAATATGATACGAAACTGAATGTAATTCGGATTGATTCGAGATATGGTTACGTAGCTCGCTCGCTTGCCAACGAGAGGAACTCTAAAACATCCCATTCTATCAGATATCTTGATCTCCTGTTCAAATGAACGTAATGTGCCTAGACGCCAGTCGCGCCGATCAAATGATCTCCGTGTGTCCTAAACCATCTCTAATCCATACACGTAGATACGCTTGCTTGCTTGCCTCGTCTTGCCCTGCTACAAAGCAAGCTGGCTGAGTAGATCCACCGCTTCTCTAAAAGTACACATAGCAAACTATAGAATCTCCCTCATCACATAGGCGTCTTTATCGTAGCACTCATCTCATCTCGTCTCGCCAGCTCGAGATTATAGATTATTTTCCCTCTGTTTTGATTTCTCCCTCGCGGTTATCGCCCTCGCACCGCTCCCGCTCGAGCTTCATCGGCATGATAATAGCTAATTCTGGGCAGTAGTCGAAGTTGCCTTTCCTCCGGTCCGAGTTCTTCCAGACATCATCCGATAAACTCATTCCGCCATTTCGGACATGGAACCCCAACGGCTTGTCGTGCCATACGTCCTCCACTGCGAAGTGATCCTCTTCTTTGCCGTGTGCTACTTTGGCTCCTGGCAGAACTGTAATCCGCTTGCCGAACCACTCATCCTCTGGTTCCGTATCGTTGTATCTTGACTGAAATGACAGAATCTGCCTAACCGCAGATACTCGGCGAAGCGACAAACCACCATTGCCAGCGAACTTGTCGTCCGGAGTTCTAGAGTCCAAATTAGCACGCCGTCCGATGCCCTTCGAAAGCAGATAACGCTACCTTGGTGCCCCAGCCCAGCTATAATCCAGCCAGTCGTTCAGACTATCATCAGATCTGGCACACATGATACTGTCCGATTCAAACCTCATCAGCCATTCCACATCTGGTAGAAACTCGTCGTAGAACCGTATGTCCGTAAGCATGCGGTACACATCCTCTTTCGAGTCGACCTTCCAAGGTTTCGGCGCAATCACCAAATCCAGCTTCCCATTTGCCTCCTGATATTGCGTTGCAAAGCTGCGAGAGACACTGACTACACTTTTATTCGTACCAATGAACATGAATCTCCAATCCTCGGGCAACACAGCAATCATGTGTAGAAGTTGTGGCACGAGATGAGGGATTGGGCGTCCTTCTATAATGAGGGCGACTTTCGAGGCATTGAATTGGGCTTTGGGGTCGTATTTTGGGTGCCAGTCGACTTTCACTGCCGGTAGATGCTCAATCGCATCGTGGTATTTGTTCTTCGCCATATCTTTCACGGTCTGTTTATATGAAGGAATGAGGCTCGCAATGGTCCACCTAAATGTGCCCGTGTCAGCATTGTCTCTCCCTGGGTCTGTGAACAGAAGATTACACTGAGACTCACGTTATCGCGAGAGACACAAATATCAGTATCTTGGCCCGGTTGATCACGAAGAAGCCACTCGCCAGAGATACGCTCTGTAGTGTCGACATGGTTGCTGTAGGAATGAATTAAGCACGCGGAAACTCCGGACTGCCTTCTTCGCTGAGTGTCGAGGATCGCAGCTCGAGAGATGATGTGTCTTGCCAAAATGGCGCAGAGCGAGAGTTATTCACCAGGACCTAGGGACGATTGTTGGGGATGCGGTGCATCATGAATGGGTTTCGAGATCAAATCCGTAAGTCCGCACGTCGTGAGGTGGTAGAGAAGGAAATCGAGTGGACAGAGAAATCGAGGAATCGTAGCTTACGAGCGCGAGAGGACACAAGCGGGATTGGGGGTTTGTCTTGTCTAGGTAGGGCGAAACACGAATCGATAAAGCGTCGAGGAGTAACAGGATTACGAGGCTTTCGAACTGTAATCTTTCTAGGGCCCTCGAAGCACCCTATCAACAGTTTGACGGTGCGTCTGGCCCCTGTAATGGTAAGCTGGAGTAGCAGTACCCCCTGTCGATTTGTTGCGACGATTCCCTGTTGGCCCACATGCATTAGTGTGCTGTCTAATCCGACATCCAGATATTCTGCTTGCACCCCTATCATCAAAGGCTCCATGTAGAAATCATGTTACTGACAGTGGATATACGTGTTCCTTCTCTAATGGCATTTGATGGTTTGCTTTCCCGTTCTTGGTCGCTAATTAAATGTCTTTCTTTTGCTAACTTCGTAAGTATTCCTTTATTTCTTTTTGTGAAGCCTCCGCTACTAGCTAGGTCGGTACCTGCTACCAGTGCTCGATGTATTGAAACCATAACGCGTACCTGAACAGCTGCCGGTATTGGTATGAGGAACACGACTATGAAGTTTGAACGCTGGTGAACGTAATACTTGCGTGCCTGAGAAAGCAACTCGAAGCAATAATCAAAGTTTTCAGCTTCCAAAAACCAACGAGGCGTCACGCCTCGAAGATCTAGCCTTCGCGCTATCTCCAAGTATGGCCCCTGCGTACCCCTATTTCTGCTAGCGAGAGTCGTGGATGAAGACATGTCAAGAAAAGTCCAGCGCAGGATGCTATTATATCTAATTAAAATCTAGAGAATGTCTAGTTTACAGAGCCGGTACTTCACAGAGCCTCTTTTTCTGTCTGATCCGGCAACAGGCTGATTTCACGATCACTATCGATACAGGCTCAGGGATGGTTTCCATGTTCCCATGTGCGGTAAATTGGATTGCGCAATAAGCTTTTGATAGCGGCACGCCTCATTTAAGGATGGTACGAGTATGAAAATAGAAACTCGCATGAACGCTTCAATATGCTGATTGCCAAAACACCACGCTCATGTTCAAGAGACTGCTTATTACACCTTCTGTCATCCCAACCTATTGCAGCCATCTGGTAGCACAACATAATTACGGACGGCTGCTCTTGCGTCGACGACCTTTTGTCCAACCTGATCTGGCAGCTTAACGGTTCGGACTGAACTTAAGACGAAGCATCTGAAATTCTGTCCTGAGGGACCTGTTGTGTTTCATACTGCAGACTTGAGCTTATTTCGTGAAACCAACATCCATGGTTGTGCTGCCGTCAAAGGAGATGGATTTGTGGAAACCTATAGTTAATGGGATGAATATGTCAGTTCCCGTATATGCCGTTAAGATCTGCGGACTTGCAGTCATACAAGATAAAGGTTTCCATTAGTTGAGACTTTCCCTCAGATAACTACTCTGCTTGATATTTCCTCGAGCGGATGAATAATCTTTCGGGATATATTACAATACGTGCTTATTTTCGGACGAGTGCCTCGCTTACTACAGTTGAAACCTCGCAATCCTTACACAAGACATTCCCCACCTCGTTCATCTCTTGTCATATCAGACGCTTCAATTGGGGGCTTGGCAAGTATGGAAGTCAACAGATCGTCTGAAGATCTCACAATTTGGCAATGCGAAGTGAAACAGACTGACATTTGGGAATGCAACTTTTTGTAACAAATACTGCCAGCTATTATGGCTGGGAGAAGTGTTAGACATGTAAAAAAGACACTTTCTCTGGCAGCGTTAGATTGCTGCTAATGTAGCCTTTCGGCAACGGCGCATATTGAAGCGAACAGTTCCTGGGAATTGGAAGAATTTGATACAAAAAGCATCGATAACAAGGCAGGATATCAACTCGAGTAATACCAATATCACACAAAAGTTTAATGAATTCAATTATTTGGCAATTGTACTCAGGAGTTCTTCGCCCGAGCTGAATTTCCTCGGCCTCGTAACGCTGGCGTCATCATGAATAGCTACCACATCCGTCGAACTTGCGGCAGCTAGATGAATTGTGTAGCGTTTAAGGAGATCCAGAGCATACCTTCCGGTAACGACTAATACGAAGTTTTGCCAAAAACAAGTACCTCATAACTTCGTGACTTCGAATCATGCGGATTTTGCTGAGCTTCGTATTCTATGTCGCAAACTGTGCCTTTTCTGATTCCCGCGTCAAAGTGCTCAGGAATGAATGCTGCTCAAGAGGGTCTCGCTCCCAAAAATTTGCTTCAATACATCGTCTCGGAGCGTATCCAAATTGGCCGTAGTATCCAATACAATGATATTGTTTTTTGGTCGGCACGGCTGATCAATCCACTTCTGGAAGAGAGCGCGGGAGTCCTCGTCTGCACGTGTGCTTTGCGCGGCAACAGGAGGACAGTTGACGCCAGTTCGCTGGCTCTTCATCGATTCTCGGCTGCGCAGCCGCTGGTCTAGCAGATCAATGTCCTCAACTCTGCACTCGACATACCAGTAAGTGAAACTGTACTCCTTAGCAAGCGAAGAGCCTTCATCGAGAACCTCCTGATAGTTGCAGGTGCTATCAATAATGACACTGTGGCCTTGCTTTAGGAAGTCCTGGGCAAGTTTCCACTGAAGGCCGTAAGCATGCTTTGCCGCCTGGTCAAAAGGAATATTGGTTTCGAGAAAAGAGGACCGAAGGATATCGTGATCGATGACTATCCCGTCGACAGATTTTGCTAGCAATTTTGCCAGCGAGCTCTTTCCAGAGCCTGGTGCACCAGACATCTGGATGAGGAGCTTGTATGGCGCTTGCTGGAATAGCTGTAGCATTTTGTTGTGCTCAAAAGGTGGTTGCAACGACCCCTCCATCGGACGATATCCGGCGGGGCTGCAGCCACTTCCCGAGTGACACCACACTGCTGAAAAAGCGAATGTTGTGCTCGAGATTTCAGCATGAATATCTAATTTGTTACTTCTGAGGGTATGCCCCTGGCTGAAGTGTGTTTTCTTTTGTTTTGTTTTGTAGATAGTTTACGAAACAGGTGAATAGAAGAGGTACTGATATCGATACCTGTCAAGTTCCAATTATCTATTCGGCGGATCTTTTGAACAAGGGCCATCCTACCTATCTTTAGCGAAGTGGAAAGTGGTAGCGGTGAAGTTGAATTTAAAAGGGGCTGCCTTAATTAGTCTGATTGACCCCACGGCAGACAGGACAACTTTCGAACAGGCTATCCACCTACCTACCACTACCGACCTGATTGTATTTACGTGCGTGCCTGGATATCACCCACGCCATCTGGATACCTTTCTGCATATTGTTTTCACAATCGTTACTTGAAACTTCGAATCGTCAATATGACCACAAATGGAGCCCCACGTAGGTCGCAGCGCAGACCGCCCATAGTGGGATGTTTACTGACAATAAGTGAACAGCGGCCAATGCCGAGCAGAACAAGTTCTTCGAGGACTTTGGTGTTTGGAAAGATGCCCCAGTCTTGACTGGAAGCACCAAGTACGAGCCATTACCAGATGTCAAGAATATCATGATCACAGGAGGAGCAGGATTCATGTAAGCCGTTTCGGGTGACAGTGTGGTAACAGCCATGGCTAATTGGATTGGCACAGTGCTTGCTGGCTCGTACGACATCTTACCTTGACCTATCCTGACGCATACAACATTGTCTCCTTTGACAAGCTCGATTACTGCGCGTCCCTGAACAATACCAGAGTTCTGAACGACAAGAGGAACTTCTCCTTCTACCATGGAGATATCACCAACCCGTCCGAGGTCATGGACTGCCTCGAGCGTCATAAGATCGATACCATTTTCCATTTCGCTGCGCAATCCCACGTCGATTTGAGCTTCGGTAACTCGTACGCTTTCACCCACACCAATGTCTACGGTACACACGTTCTGTTGGAGAGCGCAAAGAAGGTCGGAATCAAGAAGTTCATTCACATCTCCACGGATGAGGTCTACGGAGAGGTCCGGGATGATGCGGATGATCTTCTGGAAACCAGTATTCTGGCCCCAACGAATCCATATGCTGCAAGCAAAGCCGCCGCAGAGATGCTGGTTCACTCTTACCAGAAGAGTTTCAAGCTGCCTGTGATTATTGTGCGCAGTAACAATGTTTACGGACCGCATCAATACCCGGAGAGTAGGTTCTCTTTCAGGTCCGTTCTGTAAGCCAATTACTAAGTTTGCGCCAGAAATTATTCCAAAGTTCTCCTTACTCCTCCACAGAAAGCAGGCAGTCGTTTTGCACGGTGACGGAACCCCAACGAGAAGATACCTCTTTGCAGGTGACGCCGCAGATGCCTTCGACACCATTCTTCATAAGGGACAGATGGATCAGATCTACAACGTCGGCTCGTATGACGAGATCTCCAACTTGACTCTGTGCTCTAAGCTCCTTACCTACCTAGACATCCCCCACTCCACCCAGGAAGAGCTCCACAAGTGGGTCAAGCACACTGTCGATCGTCCATTCAACGACCACAGATATGCTGTTGATGGAAGCAAGTTGCGCCTACTCGGCTGGGAACAGAAGACCAGCTTCTCCGACGGAATGGCCATCACCGTCGACTGGTACAAGAGATTCGGTGAGAAGTGGTGGGGTGATATCACCAAGGTCTTGACACCGTTCCCAACGGTCACTGGAACCGAGGTCAATGCTTCGACGGAGGTAGTAGAGGAAATCCCAGAGAGCATGATTGTGGACAGCGACGACAAGACGACCCTGGCAAAGAAGAGGAAGACAGACGCATAGAGCGGCATAGATAAAAGCAGATTCGAACGTGTGCTGGGTTGATTCGGTTTCTCCTTTTGAGCAAGGGCATTTTCGGGCCACTTTATTCCGCGCATCACGGGCAGCGCTATAGACGGCGAAAAGAATGATATTGACTGAATTTTCATATTTCTGCAAGCTCTCCATGTATTGCATCGCCGTAAGACAGCCAATAGCAGCTGCAAATAAGTATACACGCGTGTCAAATATATGACTACATGAACAACTTATTCACGTGCAGATGCCCAATGTAGGCTACTTCTGTGTTCAATCACAAACCTAGTCAAGCCGGCGGCTCAGTCTGTCACTCAGCTGCATATAGGATGCGTCTTTCAGTGACTTGATTTATTTGCTGCAGCCTCACATGGTCCCAGGTACGAATTGCTGGGAAGCGCCACACGGTACCCGACTTTTGTACCGTGGATATACCAGGTCCTTCATGCACGAGGCGCAAAATATTCACTCCTTGCCTCGCGATAGTGTCCCATTACCTGGAGCTTGGCTACCAGAACCAACACAAGTTCCAATAACCTCATGCGGATTCCCAGACTACGGCAGGCTGGAAGATGCGACTTTCTAAGTAGATTGTCCCGTCTGTCTCCACGCACAGGCAGGAAACACTCACTCGCCTATCAGTATAATCGCTCATTAGCTGGAGCCTGGCTAGAAGCAACAGGATAACAGCAGACCTGTGATAACAAGAAAGACGGCACAGAATTCTTAGTACTCCCGCCGCGGCAGAAAGTCGGCACGCACGAGTGGCGCTTCCCAGGAATCCGTGCTTTGGGAAGTTGGAATTGACTCCAGCCTGTTCTCCCTCGGAACATTTCCATTTTCTATTTGCTACATGATCGATACCAATATGATGATTCTACATTATATGCATAGAACAATTTTTGCCTGAGGTAATACTAGATAACGCAGTACAGAGCATCACAGCCTCCTGGCTCCTCCACTTACTATAACCCCTCACTTACTCACTCGTGCCGTTCCGGTTCGGCTTCTGGATATCTTCCGATCGGGTAACTTTAGGTGACTTGGAACGGCAGCTTGGCGTGACAGTGAGACCTACTGCCGTTCCGACGTACTCTCATGGGCTGTAAGGACCCGCAAGTGCCGGAAAACAAGCTGGTAGCCAGACACCAGCTAGCTGTCCAGCCCAATGTTCCCAACACGCTGCTTTCTGAGCTGCAGCGTCCCCGCCGGCCTAGCATCCCCGAACCCATGGCCAACATACTGCAATGCACTGAATATTCGTTCGAGTGTTCCAAAGCTGCGGCGTTGAAATCCTTCCTACCATAGCACCGACTGCATTGTCTCTTGTTGTGGGTGGTCTGAGCTTGGATGATCTGCGGAGAACTTGTTCGAGTGTCTGTCTATTCGCCTCTCCACTTACGTCAATACTTTTCTGATATTTTGATATTCGCATATTCATACTATTTCTAACTTGGCCTGATCTCTCCTGATCTCTGGGTACCTAGGTCGCTAACTCAGTTATGATTATCAGACGATGGAGGGGGAGGGGAAGGTGAAGACTTGCTGTTATGTTAGTGTAGAGACATCGGACGAGTGTCCCCATGCAGTAGTACTAAGGTACCTACCAGCCTACCTACAATACCAGTATCACTCACTCCCACGGACCTCGTGCTGAGCAGGGCAGGGCAGGGCAGTGGCAGGGCCCCCCCTCTTGCTCGTTCTCGTTTTCGTTCCAGCTTTCTATCATTTCCATTTCCATTTCTATCATATCATATCATTTCTCTCGTCCGCCACCATTCACTAGTACCTACGCACTTTCTCAACCCAACAATGCAATGCAAAGGACCGTCGGTATCTCGAAATTTCCGTCGTTGGTTAGCCGCTGGTATGGACCTGCAGTATTAAGCCCGACATTGCCCCTTCCAGTGGCCTACAGTGCAGTACGTAGCAGTAAGTAGCAGGCTCTCGCTTGGCCTCCCGCGGACATGGACATGGATTCCACCAAACACTTGATTTTGGAATGGCAGCGGCATCCAAAAGCCCGTCTCCTGTCAGCTGGAACCTTGGGAAGTTCGCTTGCGCCACTGGTAAGCTACCTACCTACTGTATGGTAGGGATCTGTTCTAGATCTATATCCAGTTTAACCTACCTTAGTATATCTGTCAAATACCGCTTCCGCTTCGTCCCGTTGCCCCTCTCTTAGTTCCTGACCTATACCTATATTACACCCTCGGAATTGTATATCATCCTCATCTTTGTCTTATCTTTATCTTCAACGTCATCACAAAGACAGAGACTTCTTATCCTCATGTCTGTGGTGCTTTCATCTTGACTTAATGGTGTGTCGCCTTCTTTGTGGTCATGAGAACCTTATACGCACACCATAAAGTCAAGCCAGACACTAGGAGGGACAAGTTCAGACCGAGGTAGCATTCTATCCGGCTTAGCACCTGGACAGCAAAGTTGCAACCTATTGATTGGTCAATATGATTCTAACAGACCATGAGAAAGGGGATCGAACCTGCTCAAACCAATCACCACCAACACAAGAACCAGAATCGCTCCTAGTCGTCGACAATATCGGGGTCGACAATGAGGATGATGACGAGAGCTTTACAGAAGAGTCGATTCGCTATCGCTCTCGAAGAGCTGCGAGGACTTTGTATCGTGAGCGTTGTTCGGAAAGTGATACTTTGTAAGCACACTCATTTACACGATACCCCGTGTTTTCATTATATTTATTATCGGTATAGGAACTCCACTCAATCCCTGTACGCTGCCGATATTGAGTATATCACGATCTGTGATAGACCCTACTGCGAGAACTACAACTTGCCTAATGATGACGCTGAGCAAGGAAGGATGCAGCTGATGCACAGCGTTTTTCTTGACGTCCTTGATGGGCACCTGACATGTATGCAAGCTTTCCACCCACAAAATCTCAGCAGTGATCTTGGATCAGAACTTCAATCCTTTGTTGATCCTGGTCCTGTATACTCAGAAGTTGAAAGTCTAACATGCTAAACACCTGAAGTGGCCCCTCTACGAAACCCAGTAAAGATTTTGGATATCGGCACTGGCACGGGAGATTGGACGATAGCAATGGCTGAGATGTATCCAAACGCCGATTGCACTGGAACCGACATCGACATAATGCAGCCGACTTCTGTGACAGATAATGTATTCTTTCAAATCGACGACGCAGAATGTGAAGGCGGGTGGACATGGCCAGAAGACAGTTTCGATCTAGTTCATTTACGGAGTATGGCCGGCGCATTTGGAGATTGGAGCAATATCTACCGAGAAGCATTCAAAACCATCAAACCAGGAGGTTATATAGAAGTAGTAGATGCAGACACTTCTCAACTTTTAAGCTTATTCCGAGACGATCCTCGGGCTTGTCGATGGTTCAGGACTGTTGCTAAAGCAGCAAAGAAGGCCGGAAAACGCATGAACATCGACCATCTCGAGACGGAAGTCCTAGCTGCTGCAGGATTCACCGATATCTCCGTCACTATCAAACCGATACCGATTGGCTCGTGGCCAAGCGGGAGCAAAGAGAGCAAAACAAGTGCCCATTTTCATTCTGTCGTGCAAGGTGGCATAGAGGCAGTAAGTTTCAGACTATTCACTGAGCAACTCAAGATGCCCCCTGAGGAAGTAAGAGCGATTTGTAAGGACGTATCGAGGTCACTCAGGGCTCTGTTACAGGACCCGCAGAGATCTAAGGGGCTCAGTGTTGATGTCAAAGTTGTTGTTGCGAGGAAACCGGGCGGTAGCGAGACTGATATGTTGGACGACAAGAGTACTATAGGAGATAGTCCTCCCACTGTGGACTTGCTCGAGGCGGGTGACAGTGCTATTGCATTAAGGACGGCATGATTAAAATTGAAGATCACACAGGGCTTAGCTAGGCGTTAATTGGTAGGGGAGGCTGACTCTTTCGTTGAGATTGTTCTCTCGGTCTGTATGTTTTGTGTTGATCAGTCATGACCTGTTTGCAGTATGCCTGATTCCTAGATACCCCATATGTATGAGGCTTTTGCAATACATCCCGTCTATGTCTGGTGGCAAATTCAAAGATTTGAACAGAGGTCTAGGTGATTCGCTTCCTGTGTACTGACGGGGTCAGATATTGGAATCCACGCTCGAGGAGGCGGCATAGCCCTTTTAGACTATCAAACTGGCGTTGTTCAAATTGCGGAACGATGCTCGATCCCAAGATTCGCGATCTTTCCTCTTTTTTGTCGGATGTAAAAATGAGGATTTCATTTGAGCTCTTAGAGGAAGAATAACAGCCAGCACGCGTTTCGAAATACGTCAGCCCTGCCATCTTCTCCAAGGGCGGTCCTTTAGCATGTGTTACAAGGACACAAGACACACCTGGTCACGCCTATTCGTAATACTGACCAAAAGCTCTGACAAAAGTAGATCTTCATCGTGCCTAGTGTTACAGGCCGATAACACCAAATCCACCAAATTATCCAGCGGTAAGCTCTTTCAGACTGTCCTACGTTCATCGATGGATTGATTCTACTTTTCAAGGCTTTCAAAATGTCTCCTCGTCACAGACCATGTGGCTGGCAGCATGAGGAATGTGCAACAGGACAGCCAAGGCCGTTTCTCGTGTGACTGGAACGTCAGCGGCGTCTTCCTCGGCCACATCAGCTGCACTTCATAAACTCATCATGATCTGACATAGCGAATTCTGATGGTAGCTACAGCGTCTCATAATCCCGGAACATCACGAAATTTCTCAAAGGATTACTGGAAGAATTAGAGCATGGTTTCGGCAGTCATTGATGAGAAGTCCTTGCCATTATGTGTTTCGAGGGCTCACTGAACCTTTGCCGTCGAATGGCTTAGAGCAGAGCGGTAGAGGGTCGTTGCACACGAGGCTCCGTTTTCAGGATGACGTTCGCCGGACTGGGGGCTCACTATGGAATTCGCATCAACTATACCTGTGTACCTCCGGTGCTTCAGCAACCGAGATCTGGTGGAAGTACAACACCTGGCTCCCGTGTAATGCTCCCGAGTATATGAGCCAAGCTTATGTTTGCTTCGAATACTGGCAGACAAATGCATCTCGGGAGAGTTCAAACAAACCGGTCTGGACGATCTCTGTACAATGTTGTTCTAGCACGAGCACGAGATTTAACGACCAAGGTCAATCTACTGCAGCTGTCCGAGCAAGACCAAACATTTGCTCTTCTCATACTTCATCAGATCTTATTCCTTATGTCTTCGAGTTTCCCGTCAAGTACTCCAATCTCTTGAGTAGGCACTATGCATTCCTCAATCCTAGTACTCGCGATTGGCTTCGCTGCAATTGCTCAAAGCGTCGCAGTTCCCAAGTCCCACGTACTTCACGAAAGGCGAGACTCTACGAACTCTCATCAATGGGTCAGACGCAAGGCGATCCCACCTTCTGCCATTCTCCCAATGAGAATTGGACTGAAGCAGCAGAACTTGGAGAACGGGCACAATTATCTCATGGAAATGTGAGAAAGATCCTTCCTGGCACAAATTATAGATCTAACTATAGACAAGATCCCATCCGGATTCTCGTAGTTATGGCAAACACTGGACGGCAGATGAGGTCATTCAGAAATTCTCCCCCGAGCAGAAAACTGTTGATGCTGTGACCGGGTGGCTAATAGGGTTTGGCATCGATGCTAAGCGAATAACGCATTCCGATAATCGAGGATGGCTCGCTTTTGACGAGACTACAGAAGAAGCCGAGCGTTTGTTACATACCAAGTATCATATCTACGAGCACAGATCTGAAGGCCATATGCTTCCGGCTTGTGAAAGGTATATCCTCGTTCTTCCTGAATTTCGGTGAAGTGTTGACTTTCGGCTAATTCACACTTGCAAGTTACCACCTTCCGAAAAACATCCAGGAACACATCGACTACATCACCCCTGGAATCAACCTCTTCGCACCCAAGAAACGCTCCCTCTCGTCCCGAACCTTGAACGGCCAACCTAGTCACAGCGTCCAAATCAATCCACAATCCGGCTTCCCGCCTACAGCCGCAGGCGAGCTCTCCCAATGCCATCGCTGGATAACACCGGCCTGCATCCGGGCACTCTACTCCATCCCCGCAACACCCGAATACTTCAACAGCACTCCCCGTACAGATAACGCTCTAGGAATCTTCGAGTGGGGCGACTTTTATGCACAGCAAGATCTCGATAGCTTCTTCGCCAATTTCACGAAACAGATTCCGCAAGGAACGCATCCGAACCTGGCTTCTATAGATGGCGGTGAAGCGCCGGAAGAGGATGCGTCTCTTGGAGGTGGCGAGTCGGCGCTGGATTTGGAGTTGGCGTATCCGTTGATTTGGCCACAGAACATCACGCTTTATCAGACTGATGATTGGTATTGGAGCCAATATGCTTATGTCGGGGGTGGGGTAAGTTGGTTACTAGCTTTATTATGAACTGTGGTGTGGATGGTACTGACAAGTGTAGTTCAATACTTTCCTCGATGCTTTGGATGGTGTAAGACCCCGTTCCCCTCTGTGTGAAAAGTGGTCGAGCTCACGCAACTAGTCATACTGCACATACTCAGCGTTTGGACAGACAGGGAACGATCGTCAGTTCATCAGCTGATACATTTTATGGACATATCTAATAACATGCAGCCGATCTTGATCCTAGCTATCCTAATCCCTTCGTCGATAGCGGCTACCAAGGACAATTGATGTGTGGTGTCTACAAGGTACCCGTTCCCCGAATGTCACGCACTCCACATCTGACATATATAGCCAGCAAATGTGATATCGGTTTCCTATGGTGGGCAGGAAGCAGAGATTCCCGAGAATTACCAGAAGAGACAATGCGATGATTAAGTCCCCAAGCAGCCATCCACGAGCATACAACATACTTACATCGTATCTCAGATTCATGAAACTCGGTCTTCAAGGCGTATCTCTGATATTTTCATCGGGAGACTCAGGAGTATCAGGGCCAACGTCTCGAAACGGCTCAAATGGCTGTCTCGGGTCCAAAGACACAGTATTCAACCCCACATGGCCCAACAAGTGCGTTTCCACATCTCTCCTCTCACCTACCAGAACTCCCCAAACACCAACCAGCATCTCACTAACAATCTTTGCAAACCCAGCTGTCCCTACATCACCAACGTCGGTGCCACGAAAGTCTACCCCGGTCACACCGTCTACGAACCAGAAAGCGCTTGTAATGACCTCAAAGGCGACCCCTATCGCTTCGCCTACTCCTCCGGTGGAGGATTCAGCAATTTTTACTCTGCGCCTAGCTATCAGCAGACTGCTCTGAAGACTTATTTTGAGAACCACGCGCCGCGTCATAAATCCTATGATGGCAATGAGAATTTCGATACGAATGGCGGAGTCTACAACAGGCTTGGTCGAGGGTAAGTTGCCAGAAACCTCTCGTCACCTGTCCGAGCTCGCCTTGCTCACAATTTGAAGAATGTACACAAAAGCTAACACCTCCCTCTCACCAGCATCCCAGACGTCTCAGCAAACGGCGACAACATCCCCGTCTTCTCAGGCGCCGCATTCCACCGATCAGGTGGTACGTCCGCATCCGCACCCATCTTCGCATCCCTCATCAACAGGATCAACGAACAGCGTCTCAATGCTGGGAAAAGCGTGCTTGGGTTTCTGAATCCGGCACTGTATGCCAGCCCGAGTATGATGAATGATGTTACGAATGGAACGAATCCTGGTTGTGGAACCGAGGGGTTCAGTGCTGTCAAGGGGTGGGATCCGGTTACGGGATTAGGTGAGTAGTTTCGCTTGTTTGTTTGTTTGGAGATTCATCGAAATATGGGTTATTGATGTCTGGGGTATAGGAACGCCGAATTATGCGAAGATGTTGGAGTACTTTATGGGGTTGCCATGAATTCGAAGCTTGGTGTCGCTTCTCAACGGAAAGAAGAGAGTTTCTGGTTGGCTGAAGAGGGTGTTGTGGTGACTTGTTTTCGACGACTTTCCAAAGTCTAGGGATGGCTGTGATTCAAAAGGAACAAAGATAATCATAAGTGCTCATGGCATCAATCTGAGAGATGAATTACTACCGCTGGTGATTTGGTAACATGACTCACAGGTGGCATTCATGTGAAAACATCATGTCATCATAGGCTTGACGGCAGAACAATTTAAACTGGGTAGCCTCAGCGAGCGCTCTGCTGCTTCGAATAAGATCTTTGAGTAGGAGGAATTAGACTCAACAACCCTTCGACCTGTGAACATTAGTCAGCGATGCATAGTGTCTATAACCAGGGAGTCATGATAATTAAATTGCTCATAGATAATAGTCGTGATATTAAACCCCTCTAGACAATAGCTGCCATCGCATAGAGTGATACATCACGAACACACCGGAACACATTCTCTTCTGATTTTGTTGTTTCGAGGCGCAGCTGCCATCCCGCAGGGCGGATTAGATCCAGCTAGATACAGCTCTGAGAAGACAAGTTCGAGTTCCCATGGAGACACGAACATCATGAATCTTCTGGAGAAACCCTCAGTTTCTTCCCCTAGTAAATTGCTGACCACATAACACCATCCGTCCCTTGTTTTCGGTGTAAAGCAATACGCAATAGCCTTCTGACAACGCCTTTTCCGATGCCTGTCCTGTTGACTCCGCATATGCAACCCATCCCCACCGTAACGCCCAAAACCCGCTATAGCCCCTGGGAATCATAAAACAGTGTTCTTACAATCAAAGCGAAATATGCAAGAAGAAGAAGAAAGCGAGTATTCTAGCTTATCGTGGGTATGTAAGGCTTGGAGGTTGAGATGGAGGAGGTCGGTACACTGGTGTGCTACTGGATGGAGCTCCATAACCATTACCGGTGAATTGTCGTTTCGGTTGCCGAGCGATGGGCTCATCATCCTCATCTCCACTTGATGTGAGATCAATCACAGCTGAAATCGGCCGTTTTCCGCTGACTGATCCTAAGGAATCTCGAGCGGGGGGAACAGACGAAGAGCTCGATTGTTCTCGAGACTGGTGGGATGGTGTTCCATTTGTTGGTAAGGTGGGTGTAGGTGCTACACGAGGGGTTCCCATCCGTACGCTATCGCCCGACTTTGTAATCTCAACAAGATCATCATCAGAATCGCTAGTCGCGCCATCGCTAGGCCGAGAGGGTTGACGATTATCCTTCTTCTTCTCGTTCAAATCCCACTTCCCATCCGGTTGAATGATGACTTGATCGATTGATCTTGATGTATTCTTCAAAATGTTCTTGACATACCTTTGAGATGTTAGTAGGTTCCGTTAAAGGGAGAACAGACTTGACTTACTCATCCACTGCCAGGTGCTCGAAAGGAGCAGGATTGTTGCAGATCGGACAAAGCCAAGTAGGACCCTGCTCTTGAAGTTGTAAATAAGATGTGGCATCAAAGCATTGGTTATGGCGGCAGGATATTGATCGACATGGCAGATCAATTCTTAATGTGGAGAGTGGGCATTTTAATGACAGAGCCGAAGCAGTCGCCACAATATCAGCATCTCGAGCTTTACTGCGCACTGCAAGTTGTCAGAAAGGCACAATAGCAGTGTTCCTGGGGGCCTTACTGTCTTCAAGGACTGCTGTTTCGGAAATTCTCTTGCCACCCGCCAACTTCTTCACTAGATCTGCGACAGGTACAGCCTTGACAACGTATATTATCAGGTAGAATTTCTGCGGAAAGTGTCAGCAAAGACAAAACGCGTCATGGCGCATAGGGTAAATAGCAAGTGTGTATTAAAAGGTATAGATCAGGGTAGGGGTCGAGTAAGCTAACTTGTAAAGGGCTACGACCGACCTTATTAGTCAGAGCATAAGTCATCTCAATTGAGTTATTGTATGCTGGAGGGTTGAATCGAAGTTCTTTGGTGATGTCAACAGGTCTCGTAGAGCCTGGCTTGTTTTTAAGACCCCGTAGATTGGCCTTGACCTCCCCTCCATTGACCTTAATCTCAGACTGATGGGGAAATGCAATATCTTGTCTTCCAGCTGTATCGCCGGCACAGAATACCATCACCCTTAGACTTTCATCACCAGGTACTTTGGAGAGGATAGCGTAGTCTTGGGATCGTATTATCATCTTGACCGTGTGTCGATGCTGAGTCATTACTTCGCAGAATTAGCATTCCCCTCTAGATCAGAATTCCGAGGTTCTCATGACCTACCATCGCACGGTGACGGATTACCAATTTGCTCCTGGACATCAAAGTAGGGACTGGGCTTGAATTCGATTCCTGATAGACCGTCAGTACTTAGCTAGAGCATAGGGGCAAGATCGACGTACTTGGGTGTCCAACAGGACGAAACCCACTTGCTCCTCCACCCATGTTGTATGCAGCAGCGCCGTTCAATCCTAGATATGGGCTCGGAGGAACAGGAGTGCCGGCGACAGAAGACGACGCGCTCGCCATGCCAGCCTGTGGTATTATAGTGCTCGGGTGCTCTATCATGGACTTCAATCGCTGGTATGCTGCAGCGTTATTTGTCTTCACGTATTGCTGAAGTCCTAGAGTTCAGAGTCAGTCTGGTGAGCATGATGGAGAGGTATTTTGGAGAAGTATATTTGAGGTAGAGTGGTAGCCTTCCGGGAGAGGCGAGGCTGTAGGAAAGAACGTAAAACCCTCTCACTGTCAATAATGCGTTGCTGGAGATCGGCTTTCACGCCGAGTTTGCTGAGTCCTTCACTCGCGCAGATGTTCTGTAGAAGCTTGTTGACGTATCCGCCGTATTTGACTTGTCGAACAAGAGGTTCAACGTCGAGGTAGCCGCCCCCCATCGAGGCCATTCTCTTCTATCTGGTGTTCGTGTTGGAGGATGGGCGCCAAGGCAGAGAAGGCATGGATGTGATGTGATGCGAAAGTCCAAGGAATGAATCAATTGGAGGTTTCCAAGGTGAGATAGCGACCGAGATGAGAGAGGCGGTTCTCAATCTTTGTCTGGGTTTTTCTTTCTTTGCTTCGTAGGAATCTTGAATACGGCCAGGTGGTGAATTGTGCGGCCTTTATAGGAGAGAGCCTCACATTCACGGTACAGTAGAAGTAAAGTGATGATCACGAAGCGTCTCGTCTCGCCTCGCCTCGTCTTGCCGAGCTTGTCTTCCAATTGCCTTGCGCCCTCCTCCCTCGACCCTGCGCTTCAGGTTCCATTTCTGTCGGTCGGTAATGCAATGGCGCTAAATTGCGGCCGCACTAGGTGGGCTGGAGGGCTGGTGCTGGGCTGAGAAAATATGGGATTCGGTGGTGATGAACAAAACTGTGTTGGGAAGAGGCGCATCCGAAGACCAATTCACGAAACAGCCTGCGATACTACCTTGTCTTCCAGCACTCACGACTTCTGCATTCACCACGAGCCCTCCTTCCAAGTGACATAATGGCGAAAGGTGCAAGAGCATCTACCAAGAAGGCGAATAATGTCAAGTTGAAGAGCAAGGTCTTTGGGCCAGTGGAAACAGATCGCACAGCCAGACTCTCCGCAAAACTGATGGCATTGGCTGCGCAGCCCAAACCAAACAAGGATGTAGAGATGGAAGAAGAAGAAGATGAAGAAGGAGGAGATGGTAGGATAGTCTTCGAGAAAACCGCGACTATGCGACTAACACAACTTAGTTGCGACAGAAGAGAAGGCAGTCCCAGTAATGGCAGAGTCCAAGGAAGCAGAAGGTATGCCACCTGCGATCTACCTTGATTGACCTATCAAGAAATCATGTACTCATGGTTTTATTACAGCTATGGAAGTCGACGGCGAATCTATGAAGACCAACGCAAAATCTGGCAAGGGAGAAATCAAGAGGCGCGTGAGCAAGCGACGATCTGCAATTGTGTTTCCCAAGTACAATGAGAGGAGCAAAGTCGGCAAGAAGCAGAAGCATAAGAAGCAGAAGATTTATTGAGAGAGGACTTCACGAGGAGAGACAATTCATACGACGGCGTTATAGTGTTTTAGTGGGGGAGTTTTGGTGTTATTAGAATCATCTTGCTTTCATGCATTTATAATCCACAGGTGCTCTTTAATTTGACTATAAAACGCCGGTTCGGGTTTTCTGATATACCTGCAGCTGAAGACTTCAACCTACCTACCCTACTCATGACTCAACCTCGAACTCGACCTCGCACTCGCACTCGAGCCTTCGGCGCGCTGGACTTTTTATAGTGGGTCATGTCGATAAGAACCCCTTATCGGACGGAGGCCTGCCGACTTCTACCACAGCTCAAGCTCAGCTGCAAGACTCGATCGCGATTCCCAACGGCAGAGACAGATTGCCCAAACCGCGTCTTGACAACTCGAACCGGACACCCTGCTTAAAGCAATGGCAGCATCTAGATCATACGAGACTTCGAATTCGTCTAATCTAGATTCTCGGAGGCGCTAACATATCGGAGGAGCTGGCCTCTCTCAGCAAGATGGCCTCTAAGACGTCAACTCTATTCCTGGCTGCTTCAAACCTCCTCATCCCAATCGCTATTTTGATATTTGCCAGTGGATTCTTTCCTTATAAGCCCTTCCTACCTGGACTAGCACAATACGAAGCTTTGAGTTATGGACCGCCCCCTGATGCTCCTTTTAACAAGGTCATTTTCATGGTGGTAGATGCGCTGCGAAGGTATATTCTCTATCAATAAGAGGAAGTGCTGGACTGATATAATAAGTGATTTTGTCTATGCGAACAACTCGGGCTTTCTTTTCACTCAGAGGTAGATAAATATGCCCAGCGCATCAAAGATATAGCTGACAAATCCGCAGCCTCATATCAAATGGAGAAGCCATTCCTTTCACTGCCCACGCCACGTCCCCAACTATTACTATGCCTCGAATCAAGGCAATTACTACAGGTTCTACGCCTTCGTTCTTGGATCTCATCCTGAACTTCGCAGAGTCAGACACATCATCTACACTTGCGACACAAGATACATGGCTTGCACAAATGAAAGCAAAAGGAACAGGCAAAATGATCATGTACGGAGACGATACTTGGCTGAAGCTTTTCCCGGACACCTTTGACCGTGCCGATGGGACATCTAGCTTTTTTGTTTCGGTCAGTCAAGATATTGTAATTCTATATAGAAGTGTAGCTGAATATATTCTGAACCAGGATTTTACAGAAGTGGATAATAATGTTACGAGACATGTGCCCGAAGAACTGAGAAACGATGACTGGAATACTATGGTATTGCATTACCTCGGACTTGACCATATTGGACACAAGACTGGGCCAAGAGGGTACAATCGATCATATAGCTGTTTTTCCACAATCACTAACAAGTCTCAGCCCAAACATGATTTCCAAACAGCAGGAGATGGATGGAATTGTGAGACTGATCTATGAATCAATGGCTAATAAGGAGCATCTACAATCGACTCTCTTGGTGCTCGCTGGAGATCATGGAATGAATGATGCCGGAAATCATGGCGGCTCAGCTCCTGGAGAGACTTCACCAGCTCTCGTTTTCATCTCGCCGAAGCTGAGGAGTATCAATGCTGGTCACAAATCGCCAGCTGCATTCGAAGAGGACTTTCATTACTACTCCAAGGTTGAGCAGTCAGACATAGCTCCGACATTGGGATCACTTCTTGGGTTTCCTGCACCACAAAATAACCTTGGAGCTATGATCCCAGAATTCCTCCCATTTTGGCCGAAAAGTCCGTAGAGCGCGTCCTCTTTCGAAAAACGAGACTAACAGGTAGCAGAAACTGATCAAGTCCAAATTCTTTGGAGAAACGCGAGGCAAATTCTCGGTGTCGTTGAAGCTGCATTTCCAGCATTTGAAGCTGCTAATGTATCGAATGAATGTAAGGACATATCAGGAAATATTGACCGACTTTCGTGCCAGTGGCAGTCAATTTCTCAGCGCCAACCAAATCTGAAGGACAACAATCAGAACGTTGATGAGTGGATCCAAACTACCTCCAAGGTTAGTCAAGCATCCGTCGTTTTAGGATTCGCTCTATCTAACGATCTCAGTGGCTGAAAGATGCACAAGAAATCATGAGTAGCACTGCTAGTAATTATGATGTTCGCAAATTGGCAACCGGGCAAGGTATTTCCACACTGGCACTCCTACTAGGACTTGCTGCAGCTTTTCCGACATTTTCCAGCTCGTTCAAGGAATCAGCTCCAATACTCTTTATCTCCTTACTCTACGGGATCATGATGTTTGCCAGCAGTTACGTGGAAGAAGAGCAACACTTCTGGTACTGGGCAACCTCAGCATGGCTTTTACTACTTTGGGTCAAATGGCAAGTCCCTCACAGTCGTCCCGTTGCTTGGCACTAACATTATCATAGTACCCGTAAACAAAGCCAGAATACTGTCTTACTAGCAGCAAGCTCAATCCTAATACTCATTGTGGCAAGATTCGCTCGACGCTGGAATCAAACAGGGCAGAAATGGGCCGGGGAGCCAGACATTGCTCGAACCTTCTTCTCCGACCATCGATTAACCTTATGGACTTTCGTAGGCCTAACATATCTCTGGAACCTACAGGCTTTAACCTCCCGATCGTTCCACCGCTTTCCTCAGGTAGCAGCAGCAGGAATCTCAACTGCTCTCGTCACTGCAGCATTAACTTTCAAGCTCGCGTTCACCCGCGAGGACTCGCCAGAACTCATGGCTGGGATTGCGAAGTACATGGCGGATAGCGAAGCAGGTGCTGGAGCATCACTGATTGGAAGAGCCAGGCTTGCATTTGCAGCCATTGGACTTGCACTGGTCTACACAATCGGCTCAGGATTCGGGAACGAAAAACGTCCAAATCGTAAGTTCATCCCTGACCTCAACCATGTCAGTCTACTCTAACCTTTACACTAGCAACAATGCGCACCATCCACGACCTCCTAACACTCTTCCTCATAACCCAGTCTCGTGCTACCAATATACCTCTAATCCTCCTCTTCGAACTTCAATTCTACCTTATCAACGACCTCGATCTCACCCTAATAGAAATAAGCAGCACCTCCCTCCTTTTACAATATACGTCCTTCTTCGCTTTCGGCGGCTCCAACGCCATCTCCTCCATCGACCTATCTAGCGCCTACAACGGCGTGAGCGGATACAATGCCTTTGCAGTCGGTCTTTTAACGTTTGCCAGTAACTGGACGGGACCTATTTTCTGGACTTCGGCTACGACTATTATGCTTTTGCAACTGAGGCGTAGAACCGTTGGGCTTAAGGGGACTAAGGATAGGAAGAGTATCCTGCAACAGCACCTTGCGTTGCAGACTGTATTCGTGACGAGCAGTCTAGTGTTCGTGATGGCTGCTTGTACGGTGTTGAGAACGCATCTTTTCATTTGGACGGTTTTCTCGCCGAAGTATCTATATAGTATGGCGTGGAGCATAGGACAGCATTTGGGTGTGAATGTTGGGCTTGGGGGGTTGTTGTATTGGTTGGGTACGATGTATGAATAAGGGAGATCTTGAATGCAAACAGTATCGAGCGAAGAGAAATGGGCAGAAGAGAGAAGGGTGGAAGACGAATAGAACCTCCAGCATGAAGAGCGAAGAACGACTTGTATATTATGTACCTAAATAGACCGAGAGACAAGAAAGGGGTATACGCATTAAATCAAACCAGCGAACAAATCATCGAATGCGTCCCCTGCCTTCTTCCGTTTCTTCTTCGGCCTTTTCGCAGGCGTGATAGCATCTACAGCTCCTGATTCAGTAGTATCTTCTTCCTCGACCATCTCTCTCCTTTTCTTCTTCTTCAACTTCTTGATTTCTATACCAGCATCTTCTTCTATATTAATAACCTTCTCTCTGCTGACTACCTCGCCAAGATCTGTATCAGGTGCAGCTTCGACTGGGTCCACCCTCCGGCCTTCGCCTACTGAAGGTAAGAGGTTTCGATCGCCATCCTCACTTTCACTCTCCGACGTCGTCCCCAGACTCTTCAGTAAAGTCTGCACCCTCGCCAAGGTAGCCATCAACATGAGTCCCAAAGCCGAATACTGATTATCAGCGATGACATTGGAGAACGCTCTAAGTTTTGTATGTCAGATGAAGTCCACTTCTGGTTTATCTTTTGAGTGATGACAGAAAAACTCACAAATAACATTTCGGCACCATCCACACGCTCATAAACTCCACCCTCTCCTCCACCGTCTCCTTCGCAGCTTTCACGTACTTCGACTCTCCCATTACATCCCCCTTTCTCCCCTTCCCCTTCTCGCCTATTGAGGGCCCAGATGAGAATTTCACAGCCCTCTCTAGCGTCTCGAGCCCTTCCACCAATCTACCAATTTGCCGCCTCAGGACCGAAAAAGCTTTCCACCATTTCGCGAGACGATGTTGGTTCTTGTTGCGGTGGTGGGTCAGGTGGAGAAGTTCGGATATGGATGTTAGTTCTTGGAGGGGGAGGGGTGAGTCTGGTGAGTCTAGAAGCGGACTAGCCATCTTGAGAGGATGGTGGGTGATGAGTTGGCTGAATTGGGTTGGTGATGTATAAAGCTTAGGACAGCATCTTTGGCAGTTCTGAAGAACTCACAAGAATTCGTAGATGCATAAGTTGTTAGTTGAGAGTTGTATGGTATAGACACGAGAAGATGATTGTGGTGTCAGAAGGCATGGGATGGATTCAATGGATGGCTCGAATTTTTTTGAGATGGAATAGCGCCGGGAGCAAGCGAGCGATCGCTTGATGTCTTGGTTCTTGGTCTGGGCTCCCAGCTCCTCATGAAATATTCTGTGTTATCCTCATCGTAAAGGGACTTCTTTTCCCTTGGTGATATATCTGGCAATGACGAAATGCGCATTGGAGGAAGCAATAGCCAAAGCTTCCCAGCCCGCTCCGCTTATTATCGAAACAAATATCTCAAATACAGTGTACGGAAAGAATATTTCGATGCCGAACGGTACCTGACATGGGCTACGAGATAGCCAGATCGGCGCTACTGTAAGATAAGATTTCGTATTTGGACGATGACGCTTACTTCATAATTGGAATAAACATTTCCATTCTTACATATTCATCGCATCCCACCATCACTGCTCCCAACTTCCTTCATAACTTCCTCCTTTTACCACACCTCCCCTATATCCAACACAATGGCCGAATCAACCCAATACATCGACCAGTCCGGCGCTCCCCAAATAACCGTCAACAACCTCTCTTACACCTTCCCCGACCGCTCCCTCGGCCTCCACAATCTCACCCTTTCCCTCCCTCCATCCTCACGCACCCTCCTCATAGGTGCCAACGGCGCCGGCAAAACCACTCTCCTCCGTCTCCTCTCTGGCAAGCGTCTCGCGCCCTCCGGTACAATCTCCGTCGGCGGCCTCGACCCCTTCAAAGACGGCCTCGAAGGCGTAACATATCTCGGCTTAGAATGGGTCTTGAACCCTATCGTACGTACCGATATTGGCGTACGGGAGCTCCTGAAATCCGTTGGTGGAGATCATTATTCCGATCGCAAAGATGAGTTAGTTGCGGTGTTGGATATCGATCTCGATTGGCGGATGCATGCCGTGTCAGATGGAGAGCGCAGACGGGTACAGCTTGCTATGGGACTGATTCGGCCGTGGAGGATACTATTGCTGGATGAGATTACGGTTGATCTGGATCTGTTGAGCAGGAGTAACTTTCTGGCTTTCTTGAAGAAGGAGACAGAGACGAGGAAATGCACGATTGTGTATGCGACGCATATTCTGGACAATCTGGCGCAGTGGCCGACGCATTTGGTGCATATGAGCTTAGGGAAGGTTAAGGAGTGGGGTGGAATTGAGACGTTCAAGTTGGATGGACGGGGAACTGAGACCGGAAATTCGAGGTTAGGGGAGCTGGTATTGGGATGGTTAAAGGATGATTTTGCGGAGAGAGGGCCCAGGAATATGGGAAAGACTAGTGAGGGCACATCGTACTTGACTGCCGGTGTCGGAGGGTATGGTGCGGAGAACTTTGAAAAGATGAGTAAGTAGAGTTATGAAGGCTACGAGACGAGAGATGAGGTATGGTTGATATCATGAGCGTTACGATTTTGCATGGTTTACGATAGATACAGCATGAGGCCTCAACGGCTCTTGAATTGGTAGCATAGGTCGGCGCAGCATTTAACATTGGGCCGGCGTTCAACAAGATACTGGCGTCTATTTAGATCCAGCAACATGGGAGAGGGAATACTTATTACTTTTAGATCATTTAGAACGAAGCATGGCATTTCACTGCCCTTCTTGACCACTAAATGATGCTAGGCAAATCTGTCTTGGGCGAAGTGAATTGAAGAGCTGGTAGCGTGTTCAAAATCTGATCCACACTCCACTGAGGGCCTCAAATGTTAGATGACTCTAAAGCTATTTTCAGAGGGATGCTCTGTGTTGCATTCGTGACATGAGTATCGAGTCACAACCTTGATTTGTATTTCGCCAATTGTAATTCGCCAAAGACGAAATGGTCCAGCGTCGGCATTGGCATGTTGTTTACATCACGCTCTAGCATGAGACAATCGTTGGTCTTCTGCAAATACAGAGGCACGGAGGTGTTCGTTATTTGCCTTCATATTCTAGGTACATGCCATGCCGAGCTAGTGTTTAGAATTAGTCTATCCCTGCTCTATTCTTGATCATAGACTGACGCGGCTCAAAATGAAACTCTAGTCCAGCTTTTGACGGTCTCCTAGTATTTAATCAGACCCAGCAGCTATTCTAATAGAGTAGATCCGCAGGGAACTATCCTCGCTACCAATCGCAATCTCCATCTCAACTTGCCCTGTAGCCGCAGCTGCCGTCGGCTTCCACGCTAGCTGCGTGATCGCTTTCGATGAGTAAGGGTACGGGCTGAAAGACATTGGTTAGTCGATATATTGCTTTTCTTTCCGGGCCTCGATCTGATGCAATTCAAGAAAAAGAAATGAAATTGCTAACCTCGGATATTCAACCTGCAGTTCCGTTACCGAAAATACCTCCTGCATGTCCACTAGGTAGATTCTGACACGCCCTACTTCGGTCCCGACTGCTAGGTACACCTTCCCGTCTGGAAGGCAAATACCCATAAAATCTATCGCTGTGACGGACGTCTCTTCCGTAATCGTAGCTCGCAGGGTATAACCGCTTCCCGGCTCGGTATCCGTATTTGCTTGTTCGCAAGCCCAGATCTTCACTTGTCTATCTCTTCCAGCGGTAGCGAATACCGTCCCGGTCACAGGCGCCCAAGCAGCATCGAGTATCATACGTGAATGGCCTTTCAGATTCGTCTCTTTCAATTTGTAAGTAGACCCGTGCTCCTCCTGCCGTTCAAAGACAGCCCATTGCCGATCCCTCCCAACACTGAGCAGAAACTTATCATCTGATGAGAACCTGAGCCGTGCAATCGTCAATGAATGTGCCGTCAAGGGTGGCTTGATCTCATGCCAACTTTCTGTCTCAAAGATACGGATAACTGCGTGGTCGATAGATGTAGCTTTACATGCTGTAGCTACAAGTTTGCCATCATGACTAGCAGCCAAAGCTGAGATTTCGTATCCGTGCCCGTATAACTTCTCGATCTCAGGCCAGAGCGTGTGTCGTGATAACTGGTCCTCTAGTGGCGGGTGTTCGAGACTCAGCGTTGATTTCCGTACGGTTGAGGCGGGATCCGGGACGTTGCGGTCCTTGGAATTGGATGGGAATTGTGGCAAGTCTTCGTCATCTCCGAGGGCTTCGATGGCTTTATTGGATAGGCCTAGGACAGGCATGTTCGCTGCATCTGGCATATCCTCCACATGACTTCCCGAAAATCCACATAGCGAGCTCAGCATATTCGCAACAGCTTTCGGCTCATTGAAAACACGCAATAACTTTTCATCAGCACCAGATACGAACTTTGAGGCTCCTAGCGAATCAATACAGTTTAGATCATAGCCATGTATCTGCGGTCTGGCCATCTCGTGCCATGAGGCGAGGTCGTCTCGTTTCCATTTTGCGTGTAGTCGTGTAGTCTGGTCGGAGCTGGTAGACAGGAGGTAATCCCCCTCTTTTGACCATGCGATTCCGGTGACGGATTGTGTGTGCCCACTAATACCGACTCCTTGAACCCATCGATCGGCTGCGAGATCATGGTCCCACAATCTCCAACAGCCTGTGCGGCCCAGACAGACCACTGTCTCGCCTGATGGTGACCAGAGACCAGTCCAAAATCCTCCGGTACTCCCAGTAGCCGTCGTAGAGCCTTTCTCAGCACTAATCTCTCCCATCCGCGCCACTGTGATCCAAACTCCAGTTTCTTCATCAGATTCCCAGATCGCAAGGGAATTGTCCGCTGATGCGGAGAGAAGCTGTAATTTGTCCCCTACAGCGTGCCACCGTGTACTATAAATCCAGTCCTCGTGGCCTAGTAGAAGTGCTTCGAACGTAGCTGAGAAATCCAAGTTCTCTGCCTTGAATCGATGAGCTTTATTCGAGAGAGACTTTCCAGGTAGAAATGCTCCCAGAGATGGATCTGCGTTCGCTGCTGCGGCGGGCAGTTCCTTTCCTTGATGGATGCGCCAGAGACGAATATACTTGTCCTGGCTGGCTGATGCTAAGATGAGATCACTCTTTGGATCGAAACTCTCCTGAGTGAATTCTAGAGATCTGATCCATCCTTCGTGGCCAGTTAGAGTAGCTTGAAGCTTGAACTCTGGGCTATTTGTCGAGTCGAGGATATAGAGCTGAATAATGTCTTTTGTGCCTGCTACAGCGAGGACATAAGATTCCGGGCTGCCAGCTAGATTGTTCAGAGCTAGTGACAATGGGAAGAAGCGGGGTGTGATTATTATCGTTTGTTGTAGTGATGGGACGTTCTGGTCATTCAGCGCCCATACCTTGATTGTCGAATCCGCGGATCCTGTGACAAATATCTTAGTTGATCGACTTGAGACACCAATACAGTTGATGGAGCTCTGATGATCCGAAAGTGTCTGGAAACATGAGTATTGCCCAGATGTTGGGTCCTTGGCCCATATTTTTACTGTCTTGTCCACTGAGCCGCTCAACAAAACACCAGAGGATTCGGGTATGAACTTCACGGCATTCACGATATCAGTATGCCCGCTCAGAAGAGCGTGAACGCCTTCAGAAATTTCATTCTATGAGGTATTAGCAATATATCTAATAACTGATTGCGCTTTTGATGACTACGCTGTTACAGGCTCAGTACCCATAGTCAGTCATTGAGCAACTTACCTGTGGTTGCCACAATGCGATATTGCTATCAGCTCCGTATGCTAGTAGTCCTGAGAGGGCATCCCAATCGGCAGCAGACGGGTGTCGATTTGCCCCGGCCGCTAAATATTCAGCGGTGGCTTTAGCCATCTTCAATTCATGCCCAAGACTGCAGCTTAGTACTTCGCAGTGCAGAGATATAAATGTCCTTTAGCGAGATCATCGATCAGGGTTTGTGCTTGGTGAGACCGCTTCATACCCTCGAGACCTTGCGGGCTCAAAAGTTGTCTGGTCTGATCACGGGATTTTCATGACATGAAGTTTTTTTCGCTAAAGGTGCTCATCGTGACCTCAACGTGCCGGGGTTAATATCTACACGAGACAAACGGTTGACATTCAGGCGTGTCAATACCGTAGTCGAAGATGTGAAGTGAATTATTTGAGAGCATTCCGTTTTCTATTGTCGATTCTTATTTTCTACCTACCATTATAGAATGCTGTTTTTGCTTCCCTGCCACTTACACTCAAGTCGTGGTGAGGCTACTACAGTAAGCGAACCAGGCCCACACCCAGTCCCGTCTACACTCATGCATATTTCCGTGAAGTCTTCACAACTCTAGAGCAAAGCCCAAGACAAGTGCTCTGACGCCCGCCAACATCTCCCAGCAAATATTACGCCAACAGCTGCTCATCATGACGACCGAAGCTATGATTCCTCTTGTAGTAGAATTCTCGTAAGTGCCTTTCTCTAAGAACTGTAGTGTGGGGGGGTTCACCGCTAATTCTGGTTCATCCAGTGGTGGTCTCGAAATGCTTTTTTCTGATGAGCGCAAACATAAGATCCAGGTCCCTGCCAGAGACGACAAGGGAAACGCTGTAACAGTTGGATGGCTTGTTGATTATCTTTGTGACGAGCTCATGAAGGACACAAGAAAAGAGATGTTCCTATTGGACGGTCACGTGTAAGCCACTCTCACAAGCTGGATATCTCGCATTCCTCCCATGCAGTCACCATACACCGCCTCCCAACGATTTCGCATGATACTGGGCTGCTCCTGTTGCGTTATCGCGAATACCATCTTGCTATGCATCAGCTTGTCATGGTTTCTCTACCTACATGCGATACATCACTCCCCGCAATGTAGAGCCCTCACCGGTTCCAATCCCCTCGCTTGTTCTGCACACTCCAAAACATTCTGACAAATCGGGAGACTCTCACTGACGACTTGCATACATACAGCCGTCCAGGTATCCTGGTTCTCATCAATGATGCCGACTGGGAGCTAGAGGGTGAAGCCGCATATGCCCTGCAGGCTAATGACAATATTCTGTTCGTCTCAACTCTGCACGGAGGCTGATCTGGTACATCATTCGATAAACAATTCAACCCGTCACGCTATTCTTATGCGACAAGCATACTCTCCTTCTATGCGCATTATGTCTCTCCTCCAACCGTCTGGCCATTTTCCGATCTAGACTCTGAATCGGACACGATTTTGACAGTATGAAATAATATCCCAGCAATTATATCCCAGCAATAGCTCCCTTTCGGGAACGTGGGCTGTGATGTAGAGATCTTAGGAAACACTATGTTGTTATCCTCCGAACGGTAGTGCAACACTCTATCCTACCTCATGTTGTATCTTCGAGTCGCCTTCCCCGAATGACCAGCTCACAAGAGTGCGGCAGGGACTGCCCTGCATTGATCTTCACAAGGATTAACGGATCCGTAAACCCCACACATGGCGTTGTGTGGTGTGCACCACCCCCCTCTCGCCTCACCGTTCTGCCAACTACCAGCAAGACATGCATAGGCTGTCTTGCTAGTCGGCGACCAGAACGCCAAAATTACAACGCGACCGCTGACAGTAAACTTCGAGGATCACCCCTTCTTGGTTCATCATTTTCTACAGGCGTCAACGCTGGATAAGCTGGCCGTAATGCGCACGTCAACAAGCCCAAATTCGCTACCAACACGAAGGTTCATGCCGTCGGCAGGATTCTGTGCAGCGCTGTGCTTGTGCTACGCTACGTCTATCTGCACTTGCAACTAATTCGTAGCTACCATACACAACATTCACGAGCAGCGCTCAGACGGACGCACAAAGCCTTTCCGGACGTACAAACGGCATGGACCAGAATCTTGGGATTCTTCGTTCCACTCTCATCCAAATCGCTCAGCGGTGCAAGCCGTACCGCATAGCACCCGCGCCGACCCTGGACCCAAACTCCGGTAAGGCTGTCAACCAGTGTAACTTGCTTGTTGGGCCTCATTTTCATAATGTTCCATGAAAACTTTGTCTCCTGGGTGACCACGGGTTTCGCGTCCGGATTATTACTCGTTGCGTGAGAGTGCGAGCCCATCCACGGTATTCGTAGCTGGACCAGAGTTCTTGAAGAGGCAGGTCGATTGCCTTGCACTTTAGCAAGCAAGCGCTTCAGGACAGCCCTATTCTACAGCTCGCGAGGGACTCCAGGTTGCAGCCTTCGGAGATAAGCGCCAAATGATCGAGGTATTACGTGATCGCATATCTCTCTTCTCAAGAAGAGGAAATATGGGCTTGTCCTTCCAGCCTTCGCCTTCGGTCGAGCCTCGGGTCCAGGATCTAGTCGTATTAGCACGCCTATTATGCCACTGATAGTAAGATAAATGTCGCGTATTACACCAGGAACATTTCCGAGGACGCGGTATCACAAGATAAGCGTGCATGGGATTTTCCAAAGATTCGCACGCCTCAATGTTTAATTTTGGGGTTGTGGTCATGATCACTGTCAGGGCTGGGAGACCCTTGTAAAGGGGAGGGGGGAAACTCAGTTAGGCGAAAGGTCGCGACCTCAAAGCTCGGGACGAAAGTGCATTTCCGATGAATGTCTCTCACAACCTTTACACATACAAGCGTTGTCGATAAGTAGTGGTGGCGCAATATTGAAGGACACCAGGTAATATTACAATATCATTATGACAACACAGCGCTCAAGCTTTGATGATCATTTACCCAATGAAAGTGAGTATCAAGGGAAGATACAAGAAGTGCACAATTGATTCAGAAAGAGAAGTGGGTACATGATAAAGCATATTGATTTCTATGAGTTACAATCCTAGTTTCAATGCAGACATTACTTGTTCAAGGGATTCCCAAATGGGATCCAGACTTAGTAAACTACCTCCAAATTCAAATTTCTCCATGCAAAGTCAAGTAGCCAAGCGAACAATGATATAGATAAGTAAGAGTCATTGACAAATAATTTCCTCCCTGCCTAACTTTCCTGTTTTGAATACATGTATTTTTTCCTCGACTTCCGATACAGTTGTGATGAAATAAATGAGCGTGTTTGAAGTTAATAATGAAGAAGAGAATGAGACTAATGAACGAAGAAAGGAAAGACAACGCAAGCTAACGATGTTGAAAAGAGCTCTATGTAAATAAAAAAATCAAGACATATCCAAAGGAAAAAGGAAAAAGAACATCGCAACCAAGATAATGCTTCGAGATGATCCGCCCAGCCCCAACATGTCGTCCGCTAACCATATGTCCATGCCGTTCCATCTATTCACATCCTCCAATGCTTCTATCTCCAAATCATATCTGTGTCGTGTCCTTCATGATAAAATATAATTGTACACCATTCATCGCGTGCTTGGCATCTCTCATTAATCGGCTTCGTAAATAGCACCTTTTTTTCGTTTCTCTTTGTCTTTTCGTGTCGTGTTTCGGTGCTCGTGATACTCCTCCTCTTTCATGATGATCGACTCAATGTTGAATAGCCGATCAGTAAATCCTATCCCCGAAAGCCAAATCATGGCTATTTCTGCCATGGCTCTCATACCCATCAGTGTCGTCATAACCTGTTCCGACTGAACTCGCGCCACTGTGCGAATGTCCACTCTGACTTCCATCATCAACGTCATACATCTCATACTGCGCACCATGGCCATGGACACCACGTCCAACAACCTGGCCTCCGATATTAATGTGCAAGCCCATTCCAACACCAATATTAATACCCATCCCGCTGCCCATGTGCCCACGTCCAGAACCAGTCATACCATAACCGCGTTGACCCAGACCCGAGTTACTCATGCCCGAGCTGAAAGATGAAGAAGCAGAAGAGGAAGCGGAGCCGACCTTGCGATCTTTGCCACGACCCTTAATACCCTTGTTACTGTTCTTGTACAGGTTGGCGAAGTACTGCCAGAGTTCCTTGTCACCGGCGTGGACGAGATCGCCTTCCTTGATGGAGGCGAACTTGGCGGTCAGGTTACGGATGGTGTCCTTGTGGAACTTGTTCTGGTGGGACTAAAGTTTGGCCTATCGTTAGTTTAAATATTGTTTTGTTCCAAGCTTGAGCTGGGCTGTAGGAGAATGTTCGATCATGCATGGATAGAAAGGGGAAGGGGTAACAGCCGAGGCTGAGGCTGAATGGCCAGCCTGCTGTTCCCGTGGGGGTGATGTTTGGATTCGCAAGCGAATAAGTAAATATATCATGGATGGGTCAGGGGTCCTGTAGTTGAAACGGAAAATGTGGGAATCGCCCCTTCGCACTTGCAAAGATCGAGCGCAGGCAGGGGAACTGATGCTTGAGTGAAAAAGCAAACGTACCTTCAAATTACCGAGCTGGGTGAAATTCTTTGAACAATCATCAAGACGGCATTTGAAGGGCTTGGATTTTTCGTGGGTGATCTTGTGAGCGCGAACGTTTCCTCGCTGTGCGAATCGCTTTCCACAGATTTCGCATCCATATGGACGTTCTCCTGTGTGTCTGCGCTCGTGAGTCTGTATCAAGCGTGTTAGTAAAAGATTTGTGAAGTTGGATGTTTTGCAAAATCTTGAATGACCTGCTTACCTTCAAGTTTCCGAGTTGAGAGAATGTTCGACCACAGCCTTGCGCTTTGCATGGCTGTTGAAAAGTGTCAGTAAATGTATACTCAAGATTCTTGGTGTTGCTTACGTATGGCTTCACACCCGTGTGAGATCGCTCGTGTATATCCAAGTGTGTCTTTTGATAGAAGCTTTTCTTGCAATCGGCAATCTTGCATTGGTATCGTTTCTTAGAGTTCTTTGAAATTTCCGGGCTTTCCGGGGAACCCGTATTCGCGAGCGTGTACTTCATATCCTCCCTTGGAGCGTATAGCCCGGCCTGGGATGTGGATGGCGCTGACAATGGGGTGTGGAAACTACCGCCTGCAGGTCTGATCTGCTCGGCCGGGGGGTCTGCCTGTGGTTCGGTGGTCTGTGATTTTTCTTGGATGGCTTTCATAAGAGTATCGACTTCAGTCGCGAAGTTGATCTCTTGTGATGGAGATGGTGCTTGAGCACTCTTGACTTCCGCTGAATGATAGCTGGAGCCAACGGTAGGGGATGCCCACATGGACTCGGACTTGACAGACGGGCTTTGGCTGTGGTGTTCTTCGATAAACCCAGGTCGAGATACTCGAGGGTACGAGACTTGTTGTCGGCTTCCATCGTCTTCTGCTTGCATCAAGCGAGGTAGTGGCCGTTGCTGGATAAAGTTACAATTGGCAGCAAAATTCGGCACAAGCATGTTTGCTGGGGGTGAAGAGTATCCACCAAAACTAAATGGATTGTGTTGATGTTGCTGGTTGTTAACCACCATGTTCTGACTTGGCGCTCCGCTGTATGTTTGTACTGGGCCATATTGAGCAGCCATAGTGGTTCGTGGTACTGCCGCTGAGGATGCTGTCCTCGAGTCGTATGACTGAACGATTCCAGATATGTCCATTGTGTAGTAAGTTTGAATGGGTTGATGAGAATTCTGCTCAGGCCAACGTCCCCAGGCCTGGTCTGGTGCTTGTGCCGTGACTGCCAGTGTGCCGGTTGTGTCTTGCAGAAAGGCAAGACGTCTGAGATCAAGATTTAATGTCTTGCTTCTGTGAAAGTCGTTTATCGTTTGTAGGGCCGTGGTATGAGTCGTAGACGAAGGAAGCAGAACAAAACAAATGTCCACCAAAAAGAAATCGAACCAAGCTGCTTATTTTGAGATTGTCGTCGTGGAGATACTGAAGGCGAGCAAAAGTTGTAGAAGATTCAAAGATTCAAAAGTGCTTATTGCGTAACTCAGGAACAAAAACTCGCAGAAGTGTCTGGCTCAAGCTGATGTGCAACTAGGGTTACCAATTATTCGGTATGTCATTCCGAGATCTCACAAGAAGGCAACCGCTCTGCTCTATATACACAGTAGCATCAGCCCCCCACCTCCTAGAGCAATATTCAAGGTGGTTCAGAAAACTTATCCCGCGCTGGCCCACTGACTGACACGGCACCAATGACAAGCCCCAGACCGGGAAGCATAGCATTGAAACAGACAAGGCTCCTTCCGTTGAGTAGCAATACCATCATCGAGACCAGCTACGTGAATACTCCTTTACAGAGGCTGAGCGACGTTATTCCGATTATCATAGCAAAGCGACACTAAGTGACTGAGTGCCAGTACTTGCCAAACTTGACAAGGGTGCTCAGACCAGGGTCTGTCATGACTGCAGCTTTCGAGAGACAAGCGTAATGATAAATAAAGCCAGACCAGACAGGGTTTGGCGAGGGTCTTTTGGGTGGATGCGTTTTAGACTAAGTCGCTTCAATAACATAATGCTCGAATGTCAGAATGGGGGGGATCGGGAAGCTATGCTCGGTCGAGGAATCGCTGCGTAGTATTGGCCTCGCAGGTGACTAGCATCGATCGCCATCGCCTAACAGCCCTGAAGCAGGGGATTGCGGCTGGCC
>JACBAH010007712.1:0-59092 GCA_014282315.1 Neospermospora avenae | reverse complement strand
CGTCGATCAGGAGTGTCATTCCCAAGTGATCAATTTCCTGGTTGGGGAGCAACATGCCATTCTTCAGGTATTCTTCAATGCCCACATCTGGAATGAATCCTTGGTACAATGGAGGATTCGACTTCAGGCATGAGCTTGCCAGTAGTCTGAAGTGGTAAACGACGGCATCGGAAATCTCCTTATTGTTGAATCGATCCAGTAGTAGCTTCTCCGCTTCTCGAGGTGCTGTTTCCACCAAATCTGCCATACATTTCAGAAGGTCTGTCGTCTCCTCCACCATATCCTCAAATACCCATGATTCGAAGCCTCCGACTGTTGTGAGTAGGTTGTTCAAGGAGATCATGCGTGCCATTTCCCCCTCCAACTGGTCCCTGTCCCGCTGTCGCAATAAAGTCTCGAAGTAGGCAAATCCAGCAGCTATAGCATGATATTAGCAACTGATCCATACCACAACGTGCAATTATCAAGGAATTTCATGAAGCAATTGAAGCTGCAGGGGAATATCTTACCCCGCCATCCACAGTTCCCATCTCCCAGGATCGGTCGATAATGCGAGTACTGCTGTGGTAACGCCTGACACATATCAGCGTGCACCGAATTGAACTCTGCAGATATACTCACAGCTGTCTTTGCCACGTATATGGGGTCTGCCTTTGCGTATTCATCGGTGATAGCTAGACTGCTCTTCTTCTCCCCCACCAGGGGACCCTGCAACACGTTAAGTTGTCTTCATCAAGCCAGTGTCATCGTCGCTCAACTTACATCAAGCGTAGGATGATAGTCCCGGGCTAATGCCTCCTGCTCATCAATGTCGTTGGCGCCGCTCATCTTGGTGAAATAGTGTTGCGGGAGGCCCGAGCCGTGGTGGATGGTAGTGGTATGATTGCTGTCGTTGTAGTTCAGTGGTGGGGATGGGCCGTTCTGGTTCGTATACGTAGCGGGACTGTAGGTGCGACTTCGATACGCCGAGGAACCTTGATTTGGACCCTGATCCTGAAGTTGATTGTTCACAGCTCCAATTGGTGATTGAAATGTAGAAAAGTCAAGAAGCGGTGCTGGCGCCGGCGCTCCATATGAAGAGAAGTATGCCGTGGCTTGTGGTTGGAACATGCCGTCGTGGGATCGGACTGTAGGGGAAAGCTGGAGTTGTTTGCTGGCCTAGGCGGGCTGCGGGCTGCTGGCTGCTGCTGCTGGCTTGAAGCTTCGCAGACTCACGGCACAACAAAAGCAATCAACCAAGACAACTTCCAACCCAGCGATTGATACAAACAAAGATTGCCGGTTCTCTGAGCTGGAATAACTTCAATTATAATTCTTGTTCGCGGGTAAAAGACAGCAGAACAGGACAGAACAGAATACTGTCAGCTATCCAGCAAGTAACTTTTTCTCGTCTACTCGCGTCGCACAAGAGTATCAAAACACACAACCTGGGAGCCAAGCTAGGCAAGTCTGGTAAGCTGCTAAATCAATGTATCAGGCAATCCGAGACCCTAAATGCAATCCAGTACAGTAGCCGAAGGATGAGACGATTGGCCGTCCTTAGTGTGGCGATGAGGGTATTGTGGATTGAGTGCGAGCAAGAGTATGATGAGTATGGGTTGATACCTTAGTTGACAGCTGAGTACAGAATTACTTGTCCGATCATCCAGTTCTGTCTCTCTCTCTCTCTCTCTTTTTCTCTCTCTCTCTCTTTTTCTCTCTCTCTCTCTTTTTCTCTCTCTCTCCTTTCTCTAGTATCAAATCGGCCTGACCCCGCAATTCAGTTTACCACAGCAGAGGAGAGCGAAATCGAAGAGCAAGTGCCTCGATGCTGCTTGATGGGAAGGATTCCGGAGTGCAGTAAGTGCAGTGTTCGTATGTAATGCGCTCGACATTCAGTCCTTCATGTGTTGTACAACACTTCTGCAGGATTGAAGTCAACACACTGGAGGTTACTGGCCGGCTCTCCCAGCCAGATGTACTGCTGCAATGCACCTTGCCTGCACCCGCACTAGGAGTATCCTTCCCCTCCCTATAAACCAACACCATTACTACCCAGACTGCCACTGCAGAATCCCAGCTAGACAGGCCTTTGCTCGATTTTGTTTGGTGGACGGCGACGGCCTGGCCCGAATTGGACCCCGACTCTCGTTGGAGCATCGGTGTGGTGGTGCCGCGTTGGTTTTGATTACTGGTACTCTCCCGCCCGTTGTTGGTTATTCGTGTACCAGCTTGATCTGGTCATATCCTGTGGTCTGGCCGCTTCTTCAACTATCTTGCCTGTCCTTGAAAGAAGTGTTGATGTTGCTTTCGGTTACGTGCCGCAACTGCACTTCTCATCGGCCATGACCCATGTCTATCAAATTACACGCCGGCGTCGATATTCAGCCTAGGAAGCACCCAGCAAGCGCGCATATGTTAGATTGGGCAGATGGTCGATTGTGATCATGTTTACTGCCAATCTTGGAAGTGATGAGGCAGGGACATTGTTTGTAAGTAGGAGCAACTCCGAAGTGGCCAGGTACTAGTACACAGGCACAAGATGAAGCTTTCTTGGGAGCTATCAAGAGATCTACTACCAATCGCTATATGCAAGGCCTCGAAGTCGATATTTCTTGTAGTAGACTATCAAACACTTGCACCACCAAGACCAGACCATTTAGTAAGTAAAGTCAAGTTCGATCGTTCGCCACTTGTCACTCCAGTCTTATCACTCTATAGTCTCTATAGTCTCTATTGCCTTCTGATCTACTGCAAATATTGCCTATCCGCTATATTCTTTTCGCAAGTGCCTGGAGCTGCTGCTTCCATCCTGCAGCCCCACCCTCCTGCTGTCCTGCATATTCCCCTCAAGCCAGAGGAGGGGAGATACATGCTCTATCGCCATGTCTCGTATCTGATTCGTTCCCCTCATCTTATCGATTTTATGCTTGAACACTTGATACACGATTGATTCGATCTAACCAATGCCAATTCACTAACGAAATTGAAAGAACGCAAGTGCCTGAGACTACCTACATCTCAACTAATGCCATTGCCCGAATTCTCAAAGCGGGGCAGTGATTGCCAGATCAGATAAAGCACTACTAGTACCGGCACTAAATATCAGCCCAAATCATGTCAAATCAACGTCAAGTTCCGGAGAGTGCGAAATGCATACTTAGAGCACAACATAGATCAAAGCACAGCAGATCGCAGCGGGCAGGCAGCGGGAGTGGTATGATCCAAGGACTGAGGTAGTGAAACCCGAGACGGACAGGCACATCTTGCAATTGCAAACCTCCCGGTACTTCTCAAATACTACTAAGGAGAGGCGGCATTAGAGCTTCGGCTTGATGCATGGAGGGGCAAGTCAATTTGGAGAAGGCAACCTTCGTTTGTGTGTTCGTCCTGAATTGTTTCTTCGTCCGGAGAACGCCTGGCGCATCGGTATCGAATTGAGATATGTCATTTTGGATATTTTACTTGTGTACTGTTTCACGGCCGGTAGAGAAGGTAGAAGCCCCATTACACGTTCTTGATGTCTCAAGCTGTGCCTCAATTGCAACTATGGGCTGAGGTCTCAATGCCATGCATGCCAGGAAACTATGACATGATTCAGATATCCCACATCCATTCCCATCACGTCCCATTACATCACAGCAGACACACGAATTCTCGAAAATCGATCACCAGTTCTCAAAAATGACACTTCACTCATCACTACACAATCCTTCAAGGCACACTGTCCCACTCTCCAGCGCTTCTCGGCGTCTAAGACACCAATGCCCTCCTCCGTTAAGCCAAGCTCCAGGCCCTTAAGCCCAGTCCGGGATATCTATCACCCCCGCTGAAGATACCATGCACGGCGTAATGACACATCACATCTATATCTCGAACATGTCTATCACGAACCAACAAACGAACCACCATCGCCTGAAAATCAGAAATCAGACAGGGAAGTTGCGAACGGGTAATATCTGGAGATGAGAAAAATAGCCCCCAAATGTGACCGCGCCATCGAGCATCGCAGAAGATGGATTCAGGCAGCTTCCGGTGCCGAAATGCACGATACGACCTGGATGCTTGTTAGCCGAGATGCGGGCGAGTAAGGAAAGACAGGCTAGCTGGGCTATATGAGGTGAGATAATATTGTAAGAGAGGCGTTTCTTACTTTTCTTTTGCAGATCGAGCTTGGGGATCTGGACCCTTAATCCACTGGATCCCGGCCTACAGGTTTAAAGCACTCAGAACATCTGATGCCGATGCCGATATTGAAGTCCACAGAATGCCCTTCAATCCATTTCCCAAAAAGATGATTCAGATCGGAAAAGTGCGAAGAATTGGCCTAACCCCACCTACAGTTCGACGTCTTCATCCCCTCTTCTGAAATATACCGTCTCACAAACACAGCATATCCACGATCCCGCGCGTGCCAATGTTTCTCGGGACGCTACATTATCAAATGAGCACCGCTGCGGGAGGCTGCATATCCGTCGATAGCCCGTCCGATAATATACGTAGTTACGGTATCATCGGATTGTGAGGTTGACATCGAACTTCCCCTCATCTTGACGCTTCTGATAGTATCTCGGCTTAAGAGTGTATTGGATTGTTGGTATTAGATGGCCTTGTTCTGCATGGTTTCTTTCAAAGCATTCTGGGCCAGGCAGGATATCTGCCTCGATTTGTGTCCAAGGGTGGCCACTGTACTGTTTGCCATGGCAGAAACACGGGTCGGCAATTGTCTCGTAGCAATCTCATGCAGGTAGAATGTTTTCCTTGCTTCTTCACACTGGCCAGACTCTGAGCCGCACACATGAACTCTCTGGCGTGGTCTCGGAAGATTTTCCCTCATTGCCATTCGTGTTCATGTTTACAAACTAACGATCAAGTGCCCTGTAAGCCAGATCCACAATGGAGATTGTGTTTGCTCAACGATTACCTCTCAGACAAGGACGAGTAGACACAACTGCTAAACATCAAACATTTATAGTTTCCGAATTTGGCAAGACATTGAAGGGTTTTTGACGCCACGAAAAATCTTTGCCCCAGGCCCACTATAGTTCATACTGTCACGGGCAGTGATCCCTTCGACTCTATCGCAACGACGTCATTGTGATTTCATGTCTCACTTGTATCATTCTCTGATAACTTCTCAACCACTTGTCCATCCACCATTACCTATTCTCCCATCTCCATAACTCTCCACTCCATTCGCGTTCAACGCCTTCCCATCCCATCCTCCAACCTCATCAAGCAAAAGAACCGAAATCGAACTCCCTACCACAACGCAAAATTTCATATGTTTCCTTGTCTTGTCCCTGTAAAAAGCACAGAGCGCATTGCAGCGCTCTCCCGGGGAAGCGAAGCCGCCGCGAAGATCGCCCGGACAAGACATGGCAATCCGGATTCGTGTGAAGTCCCGCGTCCCGTCTGCTCCGTCGGCGATGGAAATCTCCACTAAACTTCGTAAGGCGAAGTGGAGCTGAGCTGAGTGGAGATAGACAATTTTGGAAGAGGAAGGAGATACTTTGAGCATCATGCGAGTTTCTGCTGTTGACAATGTACTCGTACTCTAATTCATTTGAAGGTAAGAAAGAGGATTGTGTATGAGCAAGGCCAGATGGACTGATCTTGCGCCAGTTTCAATTCTGCAAGTTTTGAAGGAAGCATTCCGTTTTTGAGATTTTCTGCGTCCCTCGTTGAGATGGCTTAGATCATCTACCAAATGTTCCCATCGTCCGACTTTTGAGTTTCTCCAGCATGATCTATGACCACTACCGACTTGGAAGATGTTGCGTTCTACCAGCTATCATTTCCATAGTCGTTGCTGTGCTTAGGTATCTCCATGAAATCTTGATAACACCGCCATCACCGCGTCTTGAAGCGGTCAACACTTGCGTATTCCTCGACAATTTTCTATATTCTCTCATTATTTTACCCATCTCGAAGCGACAGTCTAGACAATGCACATAGAACTTTGAATATCAAAACATTCTGCTCTATCGGTATGCTACGCAGCTTAAAGTGCAAAGATGCCGATCGAATCGTACTATAATATTGGTTCTGACATGTCTGACTGCTTGACACAGGATATGAAGACAGGCCGATCCTCAGGAGGAACACAATTAGTGCACTACCTACCTTTCTCAAAACCCTCTTCAGCCAACCTCACTCACAGCCAATCGAAGTCCATACAGCATCCTCACAGCTTAAACCCACTGTTACCCACAACCCTTTGCCTACCATCCCCAATTACTCTTAATGATCCTCTCTTCCCCAGCATCGACCATGCCAATAGTAACCGCAACCGAAGAATTCCAGCAGCCCATGACAACCTCAATAGAAAAAGCATTCAAGCGGCATCACAGCCAACACGATGAAATACGGCACCATCGAAATCGAACACCTGTCCGACTGATGGTAATTGCTATCAGCTACCTGGCATATCGCTGGAATCTGGGAAGATTACTTCTAGATGTCGAGACAATTCATTCCAGAGAAACCTTTTATAAATTTGGGAGATCAAGATGGATTTCTGACATATCATTGATCCAAGTCTTGGACGGGCAATGAAATGAAAAATCACGACAGATGTCAATGACTGCTGTTACGCGATCGATAGATACCTTACTACTCGATGAAGGCTTTCTGCGGTTAGGTGTTTTGGTGCGGGAGATTCTTTGTGGTTGGGTTTCGACGCTGCTTGCGTTACCATTAGACTGGGCGTGAGAGGCGTGCTGGAGATGTTTTATAATCTGTATTTAGATATCGAGAAGGTCCTGCATATTTCTTATTTCCCTTTCACTACTACTTTGCATGGTTACGGGATGTTTCGATCGAATGCCGTATCTATTGATCAATAATTTTGATGATCTTAGGCAAGCTGCCTTCTATGTCTTAAACCCAATTCTGGTATCATATAGTGATTGTCATGATTCGTACTATAAGACTACTTAACATCTAGATGATGAAAGAGGAGGAAAGTGATTCTCCCACCTTAAATGAGGAAGAATTTGAGATCCATCGCATCGTCAGTTCATCAAGCCGAGTAAAGCTCTGCCTGGCCCCTACTCTATTTTTTCGGTACTTAACTACTTACTGGCCTCAATCTCGGTCCCACTCTTCACGGAGCCTACCTCTCCTCCAGCCAAAGAGTGCATACACCATCGGCCGATCAGCGCGCTGACTTTCTCTGCTTCCGGGCCGACAAGCCCATTTACGAAAATGCCGAGGACGGGAAGAGAAAAAACAGTGAGGAGGCTGGGAGATTCAAGACCTAAGAGGTGAAGGTGGAGGTGGACGGAGCGGTACTCGGTTCCTTCGTGCGTCTGAACATAGCCACAGTGGTTCTATAAAGGGACTTTGGTAGGAAGCAGGCTTATGTTGATAGACATATAGGTTCAGACCCATGGAGAACCCGAGTAGGGAAGAGCCGAATGAGGAGACATTTTGATGAAAGCTCGGAAGTCGATTGACTGAGAGCTTGCGAATAGGAAGTAGAGTCTTTGAAGGTTTGTAGCGAGGGGGAGGGGAGTAAAACTGGAACTTGAAATCGGAAGCACTTGCTACAATAGGACTCCTGTTCAAGTGAACGCCAGTCTGGATGGCGAAAACTTGAGTATCTAGGTAAAATCCCAAAGACCAAAAAAGCGAAACAGCAAGCTTACCTGCCTGCTTCGTCGCCTACCGCGAAACGACTTAGGAAAGAATACGTTTAGTAAGCAGGGGGCGACAGGGGTACTGTACTTCATTGGAGGAACCGGTCTTTAGTACTGGAAATCGAGATATACAGAGGGATTTCACAAAAGAACATTGAACGCAAAAGAAAAATGGCGGGCAGCTTGCCATTTTGCATTAGACTGGCTGGTAACAGTCATAGCTAAGCGTAGCAGACATCTTCACAAGTCCTCTCATCACAACCGCAGCAGGTAGGGTAGCATACAATATGCACGCAAGCCGAAACACAACCAATAGGGAAATAAGGGCAAGACGCCAGCTCCGATGCATTGTTGCATAAAACGCTATGCTATGCCATGCCATGCAAGTGCGCAAGCGATGTCGCTCTCTTCCTTTTCTGCACCCTCGCTTATTCATTCCCAAGTACACTTTTAGTGTATATCACTATTGCAGGCCAAACACCTCCATGCGCCAGGAAAACGCCTCCATAATTCAATCCCCAGCCAACTTCATCAAGGTCGTAAGTCGTTCGCTGTAACTTTCCATGTAAAGGTTCATGTGTACCCAGTCGTAACGCGAGGCTTCACATCATAAGATCGCCAGCAAGGTGATGGTATGGTTGGGAGGAAGATGAAGGTCCACTAGGACCTGGACCACCTGGAAGAAGAAATGGGGGAGGAACAACAACTAGAGAGAAGAAGTTTGTTAGCAATCAGCCAACAAAACCAAATCGCTGAACTAAACAGCGATCCGATAACGCTGCCTAACCACTAACACCCATCTTCTTGCCTCTATTCTTGTGCTTACCTGGCCCCCACGCAAGTTTCAGACCAACATTGGGACCGCCGAAGCTACTTGACACATCCTCGCTGGACTGCTGGATGTCAGGCATCTTGAAACCTTCTCCATCGGTGAATACGGTTCGGTAAAGAGAATCGATTGCTGCGGTCCATTCTGTCATGGCACGTAGTCGTTCGGCATCGCTGTTGTCGTCGATCTCTACCGTTCCGTCTTGCTGATTGATCTTTCCGTGGACCTTCTTATCGACAATGAGGAAACCAAGGATGTCTTGAACTTCAGAAACGGGGATTTTGAGAGCCTTTCCAATGAAAGCAAGATTGAATCGGGTGTAAGGTGCAATGAGCTTCAAAACTGCCTTGGTGCGCATATTTCTGGTGACCTCGTCAATGTTCTCGGCGATAAAGGGGTCGGTGAGAAGATCCCTGTTGTTATGCAGGACAGACTCGTATTGATGGATGTCATCTCTTTGATATGCATCGACAAGGTCGGTCATGGCGGCAATCCGCGGATCATTCTTGTAAGGCTTCGTCTCCTGGGATTCGAAGGGGTTGATGTCGGACTTCATCAACATTGTCGTCAGTACAAGATATTTGAGGACCTGGATTCTCTGCAATGATCCAGCTTCGTCGTAATTGCGGAAAGACTCGAAGAAATCACTTTGTGCATCTTTCCAGTTCTCCTCGCTCATGTGCATCTTACCACCACACTCGCGAATGATTCCCATGATCTTCGGGTGCGGTACAGCGGACTTCACCTTCAGAGCTCGCTCGTAGAGTCTCTTCAACTGCTTGTTGTTCTTCGTCTCGGCGTACATCTGGATTTCGAGGGCGTAGATCTCTAAGGAGTACGTGCCCTTACTGGGGTCGTCAGAACCATCATCTCTCTCGCAGGCCTTGTGTAATTCCCTCAGCTTCTTTGTGACCGTAGCGTAGGCCTTTCGGTCGAGATAGAGCTTTGCCAATTTGATATTGGTCTTTAGCCAAAGACGTTCGTTATTCGTGCTTTGGAAGGATTGCAGGGTTTGTGAGTAGACTTCCTCCATGCACCTGCCGGCTGCTTCATCATCGGATCCTTTCTCTATGTAATCCAAAATATTGTTGATGGACTTCTCTGAATAGTTCCGTGTTACTGCACTCTTGACGTAGGTAAGGAGTTCGGTGTAATGTTCGACGACCTACAAATCAGCACATTTCGCGCAGAAGACGTGAGGCGCGCATACCTTATCATACTGTGCAAGCTTGAACTCTAGCTTTATCGCCTGCTTCAACCCCTTAAATCCCCAATCACCTTTTTCCCCCTCCAGGCCTGGTACTCCCAGAAACTCTTCAATGGCGGCTTGAGGATCGCTGGCCTTCAACTGTTTGGCATTGTAGTATTTGTTCTCGATATCCACATCTCCGCCCTCTTCCTCGTCATCTTCTTCGTACTCAAAATCATATCTTTATACCTGTTAGAAAGGCAGTCGCGGGCTGAAGCTGAAGTAACCTACCCCTCCTGATCCGAATCCTGCATGAAATCATCATCGTCAGACATATTGAGGTGTATGTTTAGATTTCGAATTAATGAAGAATTAGCAATGTCTTCAAAGAATTCTGAGACTTTGGTTGCTCGACGATTCTTCGATATTCAGATGTCGTGAAATGAAGTTATGGCTTTGACTAGGTTGCTCTGACCCCAAGGCTACGAAGCTCTCTAAGGCGATAAGGCGATCATTCATGTTTGCCCGGAGCTTGGACTGTTTCTGATTGGCCATGTCTTAGAAAGGCTTAGTGACATTTAAAGTATGCCCCACCTTAAACTTCAAGTTGCGCCTATGGATTTACCTATGTCGCAATTCACATTCAACACTTGTGATAACTTTCCACTACACAAACAAAACAATATCCCTGCACTCTATTGATACGAGCGGCCGAAACAACCGTTAAGACAGAGATCTCGAGACTCTCCTCACAGCCAACACCGTCAAGATGGGTGGCGATCTCAACTTGAAGAAGTCATGGCACCCCGTGCTCATGAGCAATCAGAGGCGGGTGTGGGAAGAAGAGAACAAGGCACTGGAAGAGAGGAAGAAGACAGACCTAAGAATCAAAGAATTGAAGGAGGAACAAAAGAAGGAAGAGATTCAGCGGGAACTCGAAGCAGCAGGAAGCCGAAAGCGAGTCGACCGTGTGGACTGGATGTACCAAGGACCTTCGAGTGGACAAGCTGGAACCACGGAAGAAATGGAGGGATATCTTCTCGGAAAGCGACGAATCGATCCGCTGATCAAGGGTGTGGAGCACAAGAAGTTGGAGAAGCAAGCTGCGGAAGACAGTTTCATGGCTTTGCAGCATGCGAATACTCTGCGAGACACTGCGCAGAAAGTTAGAGAGGATCCGATGTTGGCGATCAAGAGACAAGAACAGGCGGCTTACGAAGCTATGATGAATGATCCGATCAAGCGCAGGCAGTTACTTGCAGCCGCGGGGAAGGCTGAAGACGTGACGGAGAAAAAGGAGAAGCGAAAACACAAACACCACCACCGACATCGCGACACTTCAGAGGAGCGAAGCGCACGCAAGCGGAGGCGTAGGGATGATACAGATGGGCACAGGAGTAGCAGAACAGAACACAGGCGGAGAAGATCAACCTCCCGCAGGAGATCAGTATCACCAGAAGATCGAGGGAGAGCGAGGTCAGAGAAAGACAGGGACTCTGGTCGAAGGAGACGCAGGAACTCCTCCTCGGTATCTTCGAGATCTGTAAGTCCACCTAGAAGACGGGATAGCTTCGACAGGCCCAGAAGGCGATCTGCCTCACCAGAAGATCGCGGACGGGATCGTGGGAATCGTGATCGAGATTACGATCGCAGGAAGAGGCGGAACACATCTTCTGGTGCGTCTAGGTCTCCATCGCCACAACGACGGAGATCACCTGATCGACGTCAATCATACCCAGCTGGTCGAGCCTCCAGGTTTAACGCTTCAAACGGTCGAGGTGGATCTGATACTCGTCGAAACGGAAATGTTGACAGAAGAGATGACCGTCGGCCAGCACAACCACGAGAAGCACCCAACGAAGATAAGGAGGCTGAACGGCAACGAAGGCTAGCTGCTATGCAACAGGATGCTACCAGCTTAGATGTCGATCGGGAGAAGCGCCTGGCGGCTTTGGCGGAGCAGGAGAAACTCACACATGAATCCGAGGATAAAGCTAGAGCTCGATCGTCGAAGTATGGTGATAGGGGAGACTTTGTTAATGATCTTCATAAGGCAGCCGGGAATATGGGCTTGGCGGATCGGATTGGACGGGGGAGACAGGGCTTTCAGAGGGATGAGCAGGGCGTCTAGATTCTACTGAGATTATTTCTGGCATATTCCCAATACTTAGCGTCAAATGCATGAATGGACTTTTTGTGATACCTCTCATCACTATACAATCACGATCTTTGTATGAATATCTCGTGACAATGGCTTGGATTCGGGGCGCCACTAGTTTCTGGACTTTGAGATCGTAGACATGTGCGACTCATTTCGTTCATTTGTTACTAACTGTGCTGCTTCATACCGGAGCATGGATTTGCAATCAATGTCTTCATCTCAAGCACACATGTGCAAGTGCTGCTGATGCTGTGAAAGTGTGCATACCGTCGAAAGATGGCGATACTTCGACAATATGCTTTTACGCCGTGCAGTTTGTACATTATGATCTCTCAGATTGCTCGGACAGTTGATCGCGTTGAGTGTTGCGAGGTCTCAATATCTGCCATCTGGTGCCTATCCTTAAAAATTGGAATGTTGAAGTGAGCTTCTGGTGCTGCGAGTTATAAAGCATGAGCTTTAACTTGGGGACGTGGAGGTAATTCAGTCTCATATCCTCTTTACCTGATAATAGTTTTTACTCTGATTAGAAGCTAGGTGATGACCGCTACCTTAGATGTTCTTGACCATGATTGTATAGGAAGATAGAAGCATTTTGCCTAATATTTGGTGAGGTGAAAGGCAAGATCAGTCCAGGGAGAATGATATCGATTCTTTTGAATTGGCAGGGATAGATACTGAGCCTTCGTTTCGGTGTGAGCTGGGGTGTGGGTGTGCTCTAATGGCTACATATATCAATGGTCATGGAAGGCAAGGCTTGCGTGAAGTTTCATCGGCGGTCTGGACTTCGCTAACTGTCGCTCTACACAAGCCGAAGCTAGCTGTCGGCTGTCGGCTGTTTTCTATTCTAATTGCGTGGAGAAGTATAATGCGTGCAGAGGTAGATTCTTCTGCTAGAACAAAAGATCCGGGAGAGATAAACGAGAGACTTGTTTGGAAGGTTTCAAGTCAGTTCCTTTTCATGGAACCAAATAATACATTAAGACTTGAGTCCGGTGACAGATCAGATGTGGGCGTGCTGTGAACGCTTAAGATATCAACATTGATGGAAGACAAAGCTTAAGTGAAAGCTTGCTGGGGTCTGGGACGTTTCTTTATCTCTCAAACACAAATCTCTTTTTCGGTGAATGATATATAAGATTTTCCAGACTTGCAATGTATCTCCGCATGACTTTGAAGATCATGATGAGCTTCGAACAATGCTTATTCTATCACTGATGTGTAGCTGCGGCGAGTAGTAGAGGGCAATTTTGATCTTGACGTAATGAGGCTTTCGCATTGGGTGAATGAGGCAACTGTGGGCCTTACAGCAAAATAAAAGAATCGTCATGAATGATTTCGAGCTTTACAGATCATAAATCAGCTCAGAACTCGTACGCGCCACTAGAAGAAGCGAAGGTCTGTGGAAAGTTTCTTCTCGATCTCGGCTCTGATAACTATCTAGGAAAGCCGAAATGCTCATTGGAGATGATCAGAGGAGCTGGTTTAAGGTATGGGATTTAAGTCTGGATAGGTTTCAAGTCAATGGAGGCCAGAAGTCCGTTTTGTAATTAGACAGAACGTTGTCGTGGCAGTCTGATAATGCTTAGTTCTTATTCAACCTTGAAAAATTCCTTGCGAAGCTCTGGAAAGTAGCAGAGAGTTATCACAGGACTATCCAAAGTTTCAAAACCCGGACAGCTGTCAGAGGGAGCTAGTACAATTGTGAAGAGGCCATCGAGAATATTATGAAGGCGTAATCGAAGATTGATCCCGGTTTTTGCTTTCAAAGCCTCTAGAGCAGTTTTATAAGCAATTCAAATTCGACCTACTAACTATGCAGACTGCACCAAGGGGCCAACCGTCAAGTTTAGATCCGACTAAGTCATAACATTTGGCTGTCTCTCTTTCTGAGAATAACGTGTTTCGGGTAAAATACAGAAGCGAAGGTTCTTATAAAATTCAGATACTATTTTGATATCAAATAAGGATTACGCACGCAGTCAAGGATACGATTCCAAGGCTCGGTGTGTCGATCCGTCTAAGCCGTCTTATGCGATGTATCCCTCACTAAATAGTATACTAATGCCTAGGGGACTTCCGGGTGTATGCGATCTCTCTCCCAGCTAGATTGCTAGCATCACATATATAAAGGAGTTCTTATTTGCGCTAGCATTGAGTATCCGCAAAATCTGGGTGCTGGAACCTCGAACTACTGACGATAGAAGTTTATAGAACATTCTCGCTTCGGCGTTCTTCAACGTATGACTGTGGTTAGTAGAATTTTTTGAAGTGATGTTTGTATACGGTGAAAGCTACCTACGTTTAGTGCAAATTTGAAAACTTTGATCTTAATCTACAGATCTTGATATTCAGAAATCAGAACTTGGTCGATGGGCGTTAATCCTCGGTGAAACCATATCACTGGGAAGTAAGACGGTACTATAGATTGAGCCCGAGATATACAAAGCTTACCTACTAAACAGAAGAACAGCAGTGTCTGGTAATGCCTCTCCATTCAATCTCCGCATTTCTTCTTTTTGCAAATGTGTCGTCGCTAGTTGACTGTGTGGGACTGAGTAGAGTTTCCAAGTACCGCTTGAAAGCTATGGATCTGAACATCCAGACTTTGCCAGAAATTCCCAGGATACCCAAGGGCTTGTTTGGTTGAAAAGATTGAGGAACGGAAGTCTTTGTTCTGGAGGAAAAGTCAAATGAGAATTTACCCAGCAGTAAAGGATGCAGCACTAAGGACTCGGTGTATTGATACGTATGTTTTGATCTACTATATCTGCAGGGCGTTGTGATGTTCTCGAAAAATTCAGCCTGGGACTTCGTAGTCTATGCTCCTGATCATGAAGATGGAGGGTCAACATTCGGAGAAAGAACCGAATGTAGCCCACGAAGCGAATTGTTAATATCGATGCGGTGTTCCTCGAAGGTCTGAGAATTGGTTCTCATGTAGACTGCTTCGACATGATGCGTGTGAGAGCTCAATGCTGCTTGGATGGTTCGTCGTTTGGCGAGCTGAAGTCTAAATTTGGATGTACTCGGCGAGGAAGCTCCACACTGTTCTGGTGCACTGTCTGTACTTACAGTGCTTTACCCCTGAGGCTGTCCGATGGAATTCTCCAAGAGTGATCGAGAAATGTGAGTATTGGCAGGGAGTTCGTTACGGATATAGCTCAATAAGCATGGTAGGCGACCTGTGGGCTCTGTGAGATATACATGCCTTGTATATTAAACAGAGGAGTCTTTGGAAGTTTTGTGGCATGAAGGCTCTGCAGACTTACGTACTGATGAATTGTCCACATTGAATGACATGTCGAGCTTCAAGAAAATTCAAGCAGCATGCTTCCGAAACCAGATATCAGAAAATTATCTATATTTTTACAATATCAATGGCGCAAAGTAGGTGCATCATCAATGAACTCTATACCATGTTCATCAAGCATGGATTAGAGGTACAGTGACAATATCCCGCATTGGGGAGGGATGTTGCACTAGCTACTCGATGGCTCGCTTCCGGATGCAACATTTTGGTCATTGAGCTTCGGTGAGAGAAAGTGATGGTACCACTAAAGTTGAGTCTGAAGCGATTGTGGAGATTAGGTCTTTCGACTCTTTTCCCTGAGAAGCCAAGTGATATCGACGATAGAAGCCAGGATTGAGATGTGGATTAATTGTTAATTGCTTCGAAGTAGAAGGAAGTTTCCCTAGATTCCAGACATGGCCTCTATGGTACAGCTTCGATTGACATATAAGCCTTGAGCATAGTTGAGTTTATAGCCTAGGAAAGGTTTCCGAGTGTCGGGACAATCCTAATTGTTGAATACGAAGTTTGGCTAACGATCACGTGACATACTGCCTGGTGTGAAAGACAACGCCCACGCGAGAATTGACTTTCCAGCTTGCTCAGATTCAATAAGGGTTTATTTCGGCAGTAATTATCTACATTTAAGACAATAAGAATTTCGTTTCTAACCATTGAAACCCCGCTTCTCACACCGAGATCCTTGACAGTCACGTGATATGCGTTGCGTTTGGCCTATCGATAATCCCCGCTTGTGGTATTGGAAGACGAATAACTTATTCCATCAGATATTACTGGCCGACTTTTAATCGACTACTTTGATTTGCTTCCTTGGTTCCGGCTTGATGCTGACTACTGCCCAATGCAGCATAGCCACACTGCCAGCCTCGTCTATTGTTCAGAGATGGGAGCACCCCAGGTTGTCGGCCTTGATCTACCATCCCCACGAGACCCCATGAGCAAGCATCCATCTAGAAACTCAGTGAACGATATTGACTAGTCACTGGCCATCTCTCCGTATTGATCGCAATTAACTCCGCGATGTAGCGTGGGCCCACCAGCCAAGCCCAGATACAAACATTGCGCCGTAGCACAGTTTCGCTCGACGAAGGATATACGTACTCTATACATCGTCAGGTCACCCCAGCGTGAATGATTAGGTCGGCAATCATTCTAAGCGTTAAATATCAACCTCAGCTATTATTCACGACGCAGTCCATCGCTGTTTGTGTTATTCACCGACATTGAGCAAATCAACGGTGGTGGCCTAATTTCCACTACATAAGCACTTACTCTCAGCCTCATGCGTCGACTTTTCAGGACTATCATGCCAAAACGACAACACACTGAGTTTGACATGGATAATCAGGTCGACCTAGATGAAGTGCTTTGGCCTCAGAAGCATTTTCAAGCTCCGGGCATGAATGAAAAGATACCCACAGACCCAGCAAATATGATGGATAATTGGTTCATCTCCTCAAGAGAATCAAAAAAGCAACGAACTTCAAAGGACTTACGAGATCGAAGAGCTTGGGAGTCGAGGAGAGCTCTTCACCCAATAGACAAGGAAAAGGCTGCTCTAGGGTTCTGGCAATATTCCAGGAAATCCAGATCTCGGAAGTGGACTGCACGCCGCAACGAGCCGCACAATAGACTGAGCAGGAAAACGAGCGTTCTGACTTTGAGCGAGAAAAGTTTCCCTATGGAGTTTGGTGATATCGAGATCTCCTGGATTTACCGAGACTGCTGGGTTTGCGGTGATGCACAAGACTTCTTGAATAAAATGCACAGGTATGCTCCCATTAAGAGTCGATATTCCACGTTACGAGTATCTATTCTAACGTAATGACTAGCAATTATGAGGTCAGAGGCGTCATTCCGGAGCAGAAGATCTGGCAGATCTTTGCATGTCTCGTTTCAGAATTAGTACCAGAAGTGTGTTTCCCTCCCCTCCACGAAAGCAGTATTTGCTCTAACCTTAAGAAGGATCAAATCTGGCCAGGGGCTCCGCCATACATCATATCGTCGCCAAACACAATATGGCAAATTGGAAAGTGTATGCTACATATCGTTACCCGTGGCCGCTTCTGGGATGAAGAATTCAATGTGCTAAATCCTAAGGACAACGACAAGAGCGCAACGGGCTTCGGCCAGTATAAGCAGGAGGTACTTCAAGCTAAGTATAGTAAAAACTTGATGAAGTATATTCTAGGATGTCTATCGATCAAGGAATACGAGCGCTTCACGAGACAGGAGTTGATGGATCATTTTCAGGTAGTGTTTGATATATATAAAGGCACTTATGTTCAGCCTCAAGTGGAAGAGCCTCTCAATGGCCCATATGAACCCAAGGACCCCCGAATACCGAAGGAACTCACTCAAGAAGAAGGCTTGTTTTACGAGGGCCTGATTCACGTACTCGAAGAACGAGAAAGGCAATCTAAGCAAGACGGAATCGATAGAAGACCGCACATCGTCACAATCACCGATCTCGCCAAAGATTACGACGATCTCATGGCTATGATGTGTCTTAAGGAGTTAGACCGCATGGGCATAATCAAGATTGAAGGCTTCGTTGCGAATTTGATGCCCGCAAATCGACGAGCATTATTTGGACGAGGTGCCTTGAACTCTCTCGGCCGGAAGGACATACCAATTGGGGAGGGCTCTGTTGGAGACATTCAACGAGAACTCAATAATTATCTACATGAGTTTGATAATACCGAAGGTTTCATGCCGTCAGAAGCGGATATACCCATGGGCCAGGATCTTCTCACAAGATTATTCACGGAAAGAGCTCCAGAGACGAAGTTGACAGTGCTCACAATCTCAAGTCTAATGGACATCGCAGAATTTGCCTCAAATCATGCAGAGCTCCTGAAAGATGGCATTGCAAATGTAGTTCTTCAAGGTGGGTACCGTATAATGAATGGCAAGCTAGTCCCGGATTCCGCAGCTGCAAATAACAGATTCGACCTCACCGGCGCAAAGGTTTTCCATGATTTCATACAGGAGCACGATATCCCCTCCACCGCATGGACAAAAGTGGCCGCAAATGCTACACCGATATATAGCTCGCTTTTCGATTTCCTCCTGAAGACTGAACACCCACTTGGCTTCTATCTCCATGCAGTACAAACAAGTCAAGAGCTTAATTTCTACAAGCGGTGTTGTAGTGACCACCCCTTTGCGCCACATATGACTCAAGATTGGGCTGTGAAGACTAAGAGTACTTGGTTTGCAGCTGGCCATGAGCCTGACGAACCCTATCCTGAAGGAGAGGCCATGTTACCATATTTCACAAAGGTCATTGGATACGATGCCCTCGCGGTAGTCGGAGCCTCCGGTGAAGATGTTCTCCAGCACTTTGGCATTGTCAAACCACTGAAGAAGAGACTGGATGCCAATCATCATTTGCACCGCCTTGTTGGAATTCCCAAGGCGGACGGTGTGGAAGAAGATGATGGGCTTCCGGAGGAAGAGAATCTCGATGGTAGAATGATGGGAGTAGCCATCTCAGCGCTGATGAAAGGTTCGATCTTGTCGGTTCTTCAAAAGTTGTGAGCTATTAGTGATGTACCCAATCGATACTTGGTGGCTTCACGGTGTTGATGGCATCTTCAACCTGTCAGAAAGCGCCATCTCACCTTCAGAAATCGCCAAATTCGGCTTGTACGTATCATCGCTCGTTCAACGATTGAGGCTTCACATTAACAAGAAACCATCGAAATTTTCGGGGATGAACTTCCGGGACAGACTGTTAGCCGTGGATGCTTCTCACAATATCGACTAAATTATTACATTCATTCATCTGTTCTTCCGTCAGAAAATGCATTTGAGGACGCGCGGGGTTTGGATGAGGGCATGCCTGCCCTGCAGGTCCCTGGGCGGTAGGATTGATATCAGGAACTGTTTAGAAATGGGGGATTGGTATGGGACATTATTGGGTCGGTTTGGGGTGGAAAGGGGCGTTGGTGGGTAGGCACTGTTTTGGAAATGGTGGAGTTACATTCTTTCAGCTTCCCAGATTCCCTTCGTGCAATATGGCAGAGTTGTGCGTGTCGGAGCAAAGTTGCAAAGTATTTGCATCAAAAATTATGTTTTAATGTAATACATAGCTCGCTGGCTTTCGAAACGTTGTTCTCATGAGTGCGAGCACAACGCATTTAGTGAGTAGACCCGTCAGCCCCCTAATATCTCTCAGCTCCGAAGTTGACCAGCAGAATAGACATTGCGTACAAGACGAAATGATTTACAGCGCACAGCCGTTCTTGTAACCCGGTCTCTTTTGAGGAGTGATTCCGAAATGGCCTTGGTCGAACATGATATGGATCATTGTGCAATTACCCCACTTTTAATTTCTGAACAAAAAGAAAGCCACAAGCCGTACAATAATCTGGTGCAGTTAGACCAGCTGCAGTAAAATTTGTTGATCGTATGTTGCACAGCTAATTCAGCACTCATGAGCAAAGCATCTTTGAGAGTTTCTGTGACGCAAAGGCATCCACCAGAAACATCTAAGATGTTGAAGATTCACATGAGACAATCTCTTATGATATCTTCGCGTTTTGGGGATCGCATTGCAGGCCTGGCTTTGCCCAGATCTGGACAATCCATCTTTTAATCCGCTGGTGGCAAAATTATTTAGGCGCGGAGACTTGCTGTCTGTTGAAGAAAGACATCAAGATGTTATTTGTTCACTTGGTAAGGAGTGATTCTCTCTAAGGCCCAAAGTCTGTATACACTACTTCATGCAACGCCAGCACTTCATAGCAAGTGTAATATCTGAGGGACGCCCGAAAACCTATTGTGTCCAAACAAGACTGACTAGGATCCCAAAGCAAACCGTGATACGAATACAAGCACCTTATGAGATGGCATCATCTTTTGAAAACGAAGTTTGTTACCATCTACCTTCTTCCAAGTCAAGACTCTCTTATCATCGACACCTTTAAAATTCACTTTCGGGAGCTTTGGACCCCCAGATTTCATAGCCTTTGTGATGACACCAGCTCTCTTGAACGCGTAGCGACCGTTACTTAAGACGACGACGATTGCCTTAACTCCTGGAGTAGAAGCTTCGGTGAGCCAGGTAATAGTGGGGACGTGGCGTGAGAGAGGGGTCTCGTACTGCCAGTTATTAGGAGCCGAGAGATCTCTGATACAGGTCGAGGTTTCGCTCGTGAGTTCGATGGTAATGCTGATCAGGTTGTCTGAGATAAGAAAGAGTCAGTACTAGCAATGCGTATAGGGCTGTTCGGGGCGGGATAGTACTGTCCTGAACAGATCTTGGGACATTTAGAAGAAATTCCTGGGCTCAGCCGTCACTTACTACTGATGAAGGAGATACATCCGACAAGGTGGAGTATGAGGACCTTGCTAGAAAGGAGGCTGAGTTAGCATTGAGTTTGGCAGGGCTTGATTGCAAGAGGAAGAGCTTGGATCAGGAGAGTAATGGGTTTGATACCACCTAGCCGCAGATCGTCGGATCGTCCATTGCGAGAGCATACAGCAGATCGACCGTGGACTTACAAGAGATCAGTCAATCTGATAGTCAAACGCTCAATGAGACCTTGCGCGGAGATGCCTAAGGTCCGGAAGACTGGCACATTGCGACCAATAAGGACGAAGTTGCGCGCCTTGATTTTGTCGAGGCTCGTCTTAAACTCCTTGAAGGGAGCTATAGCGAGCAGGATGCTGGGTGATTATACATTGAGACCGATTCTCACATCGGCAAGCTCGATCACGTTGCCTATGATCTCGATTGGGATCATTTCCTGGAGGGTGGTAGATATCAGTTGCTGATATTCTGACATAATAGCTTCTTGGTACGATCGGGCTCTGTTGCGCGCGTAGAACCCATATCATATCGCAGATATTTTCCTGGGGACGAGGTTACTTACGTACCATACAGCAGTCTGGAACTAGTGATTCTGGCTGAGGCTGCCATCATTGCTTGTCGAAGTTGAGATCGAGGACAATATTGAGGTGTGCGATAAAGAGATGAATAATGGTTTGCCGCAGGGATTGGAGCTTTTGCAGGCTCAGATTAGGTATTGTCGCTGCTGATGAACGCTGTTGTGGTGCGGGAAAGCCGTTATTCGTTTGGGTGACGGTGTCGGGCCTTTTCAAGGCAGAAACCGCGGAGAACACCAAACAGAAAAGTAAGCAAAGAGGTACGATGGCTCGAGGTATAGATTCTTCGAAGTGCAGAAGGAAGGCTACTTGAGCTAGGTTGACTCGAACATGTGAAAATGTGATGCATCGAGGAAGCTGATAAGTCTCGCTTAGATACGCGTGGTCGGATGATTGATGGTTGAGGAATTGAATTGTGATGGTCTGGGGACACTGATGAGGCTGTTACCAAAGGATGCTGGACTTCAAGTGCTGGCAGCGCAGCAAGTGAATTCGTTTCTTTTGGAGGGCTGGCGAAGGAACACAGCTAGTTTAATTCCAAAATATTTAAAGATGCTCGCTTAGTTCACTACTAGTTGCTCAATGCGGCTTTGAGTACTTGGATGTATGATGTACTCTATCAACAGTACGACTCATTAATACAAATTGTTAGACAAGCAAAGAATGAATGTGATACTTCATTCCCACGAGCGACATTGTCAAGTCCGAACAAAGGGCAGTAGTTGCAAGAAGCTGTGGCTCAAAATAAGATCAAACAACATCTTCTGGCCTCAAGCCCATCCTCGGCGATATCACCTGAAATGGGAGTGCCGCTTGTAAGTTATTATGCCCTAAGACATGTAATTGGTCCGCGGTCATCTTTCCGGAGTCTATGTTCTCCAAGGCAAATACCTTGGTAGGTCCCTTATTTCTCGGAGCAGACTTTGAGCCAGCCGAACTATTTCCACTGGAGTATTGAGGACTTTGCGAAGATGAGCCGTATCTTCGTCTAGGCGAAACAATATTGGCGCTGGTACGCTTAATGAGAGGTCGGAGAGTTGGGAGACAGGCACAGACTATTGCTGTACCGATGTGTACCGCCGACCAGAGTTCTGCTCGAGCGAATGCGACGTTTTCACTACCTGGTCTATATCCGAGAATGACTCGAACTAGATCAGTGAGAATGACACTTGTGTAGCATTAGAAACGATGAAAATAGATGTTGGGCTGGATGGACTCACAAGCTTCCAAGTGCAAAGATACCTACAATCAATAATTTCTGCTGACGAGACAACCGCAGTCTAAGGATCATGCGAACTGGCAAGACAAGGAGGAGAGTGTCGATGACTATTTCGACAGCTCCCATAAACATCCAGTAAGTGTTGAAATCGAAGCAGTATCCACCTGCACCTGGTCCATGCCAAAGCCGATCAATAGGTAAGCAGCTGACGATTGTCAACACACTGCCGACAAGCCACCAGACTAGGATTAAAGCGCCGACTACCTGAGATTGGACAAAGAACTCGTCAATCGGGAAGATCCGCCGGTACATATAGAGGATGGAGATCTTGATGGACGTCACAACCGAGAAGTAAAGTGTGGCCGCGATGAAAGAGGTTTTCAGATAAGTGGCATGCAATGCGAAATTGAAATTGGGATCGTCCCGGTTGATATCTTGGCCTCCATCTGGGTCTGCTCTAACCCCTGTTACAGATCATCAGCTGTTGCAGCTACAGACGAAAATGACAAGATCAATGCACCATAAAGAAGAATAGCACCAGTTGAAATCATGGTGACGAGGCCGACGAGTATCCACCAGTCGTCAGGACCATAACCAACTTTTGTGATCCGACGAGTCCAGAATCTCAAGGCAACAGAAACTACAGCCAAGACGGAGACTATTGTCGATGCTGCAGTGGTGGATCTCGCTTGGTTCGACGGATGCTTGTTCATGGCTTGATGCAAGGAGTAGAATGTGGTACGAGCCCTACGAATATCAAGAGATAGCTGATTGCGGGGGTCGGAAGGAAAGCGACAGCCTTTATGGCTGCTGCCACTCGAAAAGCCGTGCTACTCAGCATCGTGAAAGTGATAATGGGGGCCGATGACTGTGTGGGGTGCCGAGGAGGTGACATGCGAGGGACGATCGAACGAGGCACAATAAGATCACAGCGAAGGACGACGCAACACAAGCACGGCGGAGAGATCCAAGTTCCGACAATTATTTATAACATTGGGACGTTCGGACGTTGTAAGAGGCTGGTTCCGGGGAAGGATTTGACCAGGTGTTAATGTGCTACTGCCGGGCTCATGTCGGTCTTTGTATAACTCAAAGTCAAACGTCTCGAAGTCGTTGGTACTTTCCTCCACGACTAAGCGAGCGCCGTTGAGCATGGGCGTAACTTCCACTGCGACTCCAAGCAATCTTACCTATGTCATCTCACCTCATCTTCTGAATTACAGAGGCTCGATAATTTGAGGTGAAGTTTTGGTACGTTCTCTCGGAGTAACGCCAAACGTAAAAATTAACCTCAAGCACATTAAGTTTTCTTTCCCCGCCAGATATTTGCCAACCTCCAAATCGCAGCGCAAACGGGGAAAGTGACGAGCGCAAACATGGCTCCTGATCCGCCCTTGGACGTTATCACTCCAAACAAACCTATGAGTATTGTCGTTGTAAGCGCTCATTATTACGGTTTGTGTCGGGCTACTGATCATCTTTAGATCGGTGGGTCGAATACAGGTCTTATGGTTGGCATCATGCTCAAACGTCTCGGCCACGATGTTCATATTCTTGAGAAATACACTCAATCCAAGCGATCCGATCTTGCTGCCGGTATCACGACCCATCCAGAGTTTGACCAGTTTATGGATGCACATGACCTCGTTAAGGAACCGTGGTGTGTCGAGTGCCCGGGTGTTCAAGTGTTGAACAAGAATGCTGGTGTCACGCGTGAAATGAAGAGGCCTTTCAAGATGACCTCCTGGGGTTGTATCTACCATCGTTTGCGCGCAAACTTCGACGGTCTCGCCAGTAGTTTCTGTCCCAATCCACCAGCCAAAGGCGTGCAGGATGGACTTGCGACCTTCGATCTCGGAAAAATGGCGACAGTCTTGAATGATACAGGGAATGAAGTGCAAGTTCGTTTCAATGATTTGGTCAATCCTCGAGGACATGGAACCCTACATGCCGACTTGGTCATTCTTGCGGATGGTGCCAACTCCAGCTTGCGAGGTCAAGTTTTCCCCGACCTAAGGCGCGAATATGCAGGATATGTTGCATTTCGGGGAACTGTACTCGAAGCCGATTTGTCTGAAGAGACCAAGAATGCGTTTTCTGGAAAGCTCACTTACTTCTGCTGGAGAAACAACTATATCCTCCTGTAAGTCTCTGTATTTCCCTCGGATATCGAAGCCAAATACTCACTAGCTATCAGGTACGTCATCCCAGGAGCAAACGGCTCTCTTGAACTCGGCCATCGCCTTTACAACTGGGCCTGGTATCACCCTATCGAAGCCAACTCCCCAAGCTTCAACGAAATCATGACCGACACCTCCGGTACCCTCCACCGCAACACCCTTCCAGCGAGTAGTATGAATCTCCAGGCGTGGGAGAAATACAAGAAAATCGCCGCTGCCGAAATGTGTGCTCCATTCGCAGATGTCGTCGAGAAAGCCACTCAGCCATTCGTCACGGCCATCAGCGATCTTGCCTGTCCGCGCGCTGTAGCCATGGGAGGACGTCTTCTAGTGATGGGCGAAGCTTTGAATCTAGCTCGTCCACACTTGGCACTTAGTACAACTGCGAGTGCAAAGCAGACTCTGTTGTTAGAGAAGGTGTTTCGCGGGGAGATGTCGATTGAGCAGTGGGAAAGACGGGTTTTGTACGAGGCCAGAATCAGCAGCTTGAAGACTAATGCCTATGGTATCTGGCAGTTGTTCGGAGCCTGGTCGGCTGTTGGATGGATTGCAAAGTTGGTAAAAGCTTTGGTTGGTGGATACTTGCCTTCCAGTCCGCTCCCGCAGATCCCAACAGCCAACGAGGTGAGAAGTGAGACTGACGGGGGAAAATCAGATGTATAAGCTCAAGGAATCGAAGTACGTTAGACGCGTTACGATAACGTGTAAGATAGATCCTTCGTCTACAGCACCTTGTGGAACAGACGTGATAGCAATACTGCTTCTCTATAATTGAATCAATAGATCTTTCGAAGTCACTCCAACAACATGTGACACACTTAATAATGACAAACACTTGGAAATTTCCCATCAAACCTTTCAGTACCCACTTCTCCCCTGCACAACACCATGCGCACCCCCTCCTTTTCCAAACATCTCACACAACCCAGAAGCTACATCTTGCGGACGTTCCCAACCAGCAAAATGGCCACCTTTGTCGTAGGATTTGGAGAAGACTACAGGTCCTATATCATACAGTAATTGTTAGGACGAACGGAGGGACCAAGAGGAGAGGATTTGTCCATGTAGCTGGCTGAAGAAGTGCGACAAACCTAGTGTGCTCCACCACGCTTTCGGGGCCTGAGATAACTCGACAGGGAAGTCTGCTATGCCGAGGGGGATATCGATGTATGCTACGGTTTCATTAGCCTTTATCTGCTTCTACAGTTCGGGGAAGTGTAGACAATGGTTCGGAAAAGAGTGGACGAAAATTCAGATGGGAAAGAAGAATGACCTACCCTGCACAACAGGAATGGTTATCACACTTCCGTGCAAACCTTCATAGTAGTGATAGCTACTAGCTTCCGGACCGGCATCACTGAAGTAATACAAGCTGACCCAAGTCAAGACCTCATCTTCTGTCCAGGGATAGTCGTCGGACCACGCGACGAGCTTCTCGTAGATCCAAGCTAGCAAAGCAACGGGGTCGCGGTGGGCGTATGCTATAGTCGCTGGCTATGAAATTGTAAAGTAAGTACCTATGATGTCCAATTCGAAGGTGGAGGCCTTGAGTCAGAGAGAATGGTAAGCCAAGTAACGCACCTTCGTGCCCTGGATGGCCAAATAGCCTCTCCCCTCACCAGCCCACCAGTCTTGCGCTCTACCCAACGCAGCCTTCTCTCGAGCGGAATACTCTGGCTCCGGATTCTCGGCTGTCCAAGCTGGTGGGGATGCAAACGCCCAATTTGTGTGAAAGGCTTTGCAGGAATCTGGAAATAGATGAGAGATGGATCTACCGACTGAAGTGGTTTCGTTAGTTCAGGATCATAATTCGTGTCTCAGACGATAAGTCTACATGCGAATCTAGACAGTTTGTTGCATAAATGGGAAGGCTTACTCATGAACCCCCAGTCTCCTCCTTGGACAACTATTTTGTGTTAGCCGAAGGTCTTTGATGAATTACAGATGCCAGCTTCAAATACCGTATTCCTTGTATCCTAGCTTATGCATGAGTTTGTTGCATGTCTCGGCATATTGCTTGAGCTCAAAACCGGCCTGTATCCTGTCAGTCCTATGTCTCCTCGTCTGACTCGTTCCACGATATTCAAGAAGATGTTGGTTCAGGAGACCTACCTTCTTGACACCATCACTAAAGCAGTAATTGGGTAAACTCGGCGCCACAACATTAAATGCTGGCTTCCCATCACCACCTGTACAGTACATAAAATATCAGCCATATCCTCGTGAAAAAGCCATCTAAATCACGACTTCTCTCCCACCCTAAGTTTCGCTGTATGCGAAGAGTAAATTAGGATGACCAACCTTTCAAACTCCCCAATATCTTCGTAACCTCCATGAAGCTTCCTGGCCATCCATGAATAAACAGTAACGGAATCGCATTTTCCTTCGCACTACCCTCAGCTTCCTGATGCAAGAAATGCACACCCAGCTCTCCGAAACCATCAACCGGGATCTTGGTCTTGAAATGCGGGAGCTTGTTGAGTGTTGCTTCCTGAGAGCGCCAGTCATAGGACTTATGCCAGTGGTCAACTAGGCGTTTGATGTCGGCTCTGTGGGGAGTGTTAGTGAATGGCAAAAGAGAGGAATAGGGAGGGGAGAAGGGAGAAGAGAAAGATAGATGTACACAGGGGTGCCATATTTCCAGCCCGCGCCTTCGATTTCATATTCTGGCAGATCGGCTGCTTCGAGCTTCTGTTTCAGTTTCTGGAGTTTGGCGTCTGGGACATTGATGGTGTACTTTTCGATGCCCGACATGATTATCAACAGTGGTCTTCTCACTTAATATCTTGATGGAAAGATTGCTATTTCTACGCTCTTGTGTTGTCGGCTAGGGACTGGGTGAGAAGATGGTTGGGTACTCTTTCGAGATCTGGATGTTTCTTGGAGATTTGATTCTTCGGATACCCAGAGACTAAGATACCTGAAGTCAATATGTAACCTAGGAAGAGGAAGTAGGTAGGGGTAAGATGCAATATATATGCACGAAATATAGATTTAAGATTAGAGAGGAAGAGAGTTGGTAGGGTTTCATGTTTTGGCGGGGGTGATGATCACCCCCTCCCCCGCATCCACATCGACCTAGTGCTTCCCCGCGTTGCTTCATCACCTCATTCCCGAGGCTGGGGACATGAGATAAGATCCATGGGTTACGGAGAGTTTCGATATCAAGATGTAAACACAAGTGCTCAGGGAAAAAGAGGTAAGAAGGCAGAGATGCAAACGCATAATGGACGGTTGGGATGCTGTAGACATCGGATATCTTGTCACACTTCCGATGAGCTTCTTCATCGCTGTATTTACCCATAGATTTCAGTACCAGATTACCTGTGAGGACTATAGACTGTCAGAATTCCGGTCACTCTATGCTCCATATGACATACTCAAAGATAACGAACAGGGAAAATGACAAGTAATTCTTTCATCGAATTGATCAACCCCTGCTCGCCATAAGCGCAGCCCGAAATGTTGATATTGAAAAAGCAGATAACGCAGCGACTTAAAGCGACGACCGTGCGAAGGGTATTACATATATATCCAGACGCCGCGTCCTTCCCATCCTTAACCGTGTAATTGTACTGTATGTGCAGAAGTGGAGAGAAACGTAGGAGATGTCGACTTGCTGTCAGATTGAGACTGTGAGGGTAGATAGACAGTAAAGCAAGGAGAAATAGCGTGCGCTGAGGTGATTTGAAATCTGCAAATCGAAATGAAGAGGTGTGTTTCTTGATTCGAGATATGGAGCTTGTTGAAATATTTGGAGCGAGAGTCGAGTACGAGGATGTAACTAGTAGAGGTATTTCGGGGCCGACGTGAGGTCAAAAAATTCGCGAAACTGCATTGCGCGCATTTCGACTTGGACACCCATACCCGTAACACAAAGGGAACAAATATACTGTGCGCAGTTGCGCACCCTGCGCAGAAAGATTGCTTGCCGCCAACGCCGACTCCATCTTCTTGGGTCCCTTACATAACATCACACTTCCCATCGTCCTTTCCTCCATTGGGCTTGACACTCAATGCGACTCTAGCCGCCTCAGTAAACGCTTCATTGACGCCTCTGTTGCGCATGGCCGAGCACTCGAGGTATCTCAAGGCATTAATCCGCCTCGCGACCTCCAAGCCCTGCGCATAGTCGATCATATCCTTCTTCTCTCTAACTTGTCCACCCTCAGCAGGTGGCTCGTCGTCGGCATTCTGTTCGCGCAGATCGCACTTTAGGGCTACGAGGACGAGTTTTACACCCTGGCAGTTTTCGGCAATCTCGCCAACCCATTTCGATTCAACGTTCTCGAGGGAATCTTTGCTGTCGACTGAGAAGCAGAGCATTATTGCGTGGGTGTCATCGTAGGAGAGGGATCGAAGTCGATCGAATTCTTCTTGGCCGGCTGTATCCCAGAGGGAGAGCTCGATGTGGACGTTGTCTACGAAGATATCTATTGCTGGATCAGATCGTGCACGCCGTGCCAATTGAGACGGTGCTGCTTACCATGGACGTAGTTCTCGAAGACGGTAGGTTCGTAGACAGTTGGAAAATAGCTATAACACGGTCAATCTTATGTTGGGGTAATCATGGCGAGCCGAACGTACCCTCGCGTGAACACATTCAGTAAAGAAGTCTTCCCGCACGCGCCATCGCCTCTGAATTGATCGTTAGTTCACCTGCATGGTATATATGTACAGTTCTCCGTGATGTGGTATGCCGGGGCTCAATGTCGGCGCATCAACGCATCACTTCTTTTAGATTCAACGTACAATAGCACCAGCTTCCTCTGCGTAGTCTTGTTCCCTCCGAGTCCGCACGGCATCTTGCTGACTCCTTGGCTACGTCTGGGCGCGTATTGGATTCGGTCGATGGTTGTGAGGGATTATCGGTGCAAAGGATGCTGGAGGTCAATGGTAGAAATGTTCGCGTTGACAGGCGCAAGTGTGAGTGTGGCTGGTTGCGGACGACTGTACTGACGTCGTGCTGGCGAGGGCGATGGCGATGGCGATGAGGTGGCCTGTATGGGATTGAATTCTCCTGAATTGATTGAAATGACTGAAGCCACGAGCCGGATTTCTGACTTGGGTAAGTTGGCTGGTTGAGTGACTGGTGATGATGGGTTGGGTTGGGCTGTGGGAGATCAACCAAGCTATCCAAGCCGTCGGGATGCGATCAAGAGCGAAAGGGAAGTTCGGGGTAGCCCGTGAGGGATCGGCTGCTGACGAGCGCCAAGCCTTCACTATTACCTAGTCCAGGCCAGTACTACAAGGGAGGCAGGTAATATATCCCAATCTGCATTGCATTGCATGCAGTTTATCTGCATCCGGTCGAACTCCACTTATTAGAGATTATTACATTTCTGAAATCGGACAGTTTCGAATATCGTTTCCTTAATCGGACTTTCCTCTACTCCTTTCATCAAGGGATATCTCCAGATAATGCCACTTAGTGATGCGATCCTCTCGTCACTCATCTATATGTGTTTCACTACCCCATCTGTGCTCGAGACACTCAGACTTTCCTACAGTTCTTCGTTCCTGATATGGACATGGTTTCTATACGGAGCACGCAAGGAATCATCTGGCTGCAAGTCTTTGCGTAAGCTACGTGGGACATCATCGCTTTCAGTTTAGGTGCTTCTTTCATTCGGCCAGGGCAGTTTTTGAATTTCTTTCTCCACATATTGTAAGCTTACATGCATCGCGAAGGGGACGCAGCATCTTGAAGTTACTAAGAAGAAGACAGATCGCCAGTGCGATGAGAAGTGAGCACGTTTTTGGGTTAATCAAGTAATGCATACTTTGCCTTGGATTAATTATCGCCAAAGTGTACATTTTGCTTTGAGAAAAGTCATTCATGGAGAACCTATCCAGGCGAATTCAACGGCTCATGGTACACTTCCCAATCCCAAAAATTGAGCAGCGTACCAAAGTAAGTGCCCTTGACGTCAACTATTAAGTTTAATTTGTATCGGACCAATATGCACGTTTTTCATCTTCCGCTCGTCAAGATAACCCCTTCCGATCCTTCGCGGTACCACATGTGTTGAACATGGTATTGGAGTAGATGGAATGCAATCGTAAGCAATGAGCATTTTGATCGGGCCACGCTTCGACTCATACCATCTACGAAGCATTGTACAAATCAAGCAAGTTTCTTGCTTTCTCCATTTCTTTTAGACGATTTGTGTATTCCATCTTGCCTGATTGAGAGACGTGGGTGACATGACTCCAGCACTTGACAATATCGACGGTCGAATTGAGGTTGATATTCACGTCGCCTCCTGTCGCTTAGCCTCCTGTATCTCCTACCAATTTGCCATGTTTGTAGCAATTCTGGTTGACGAAGCGTTCTTTCATTCTGCTTGTTTGAGTTTCACTTCCTGGATTTCAATTTGTTGATGGCAGACTTAGGAGTCGACATAACGGCATCTATCGACCCATTATTCCACGTTCCTCATTCAGGTCGCTATCAGATTCGGTTTTGTCATACTCCGAGCCTTCTATTATGCTATCGTTCCGTCTGTCGAGTTTTTGTACCAAGCCGTGCGGTGGAGGAGCCATGCCTTCGTCTAGATCATCTCGCATCACTACATCTGGGGCATCCTCCTCAGAGTCCGAGTCAAACCGATTGGGAAGTATGTAGTCCGGTGTTGGGCTTCTATAAAGCGGACCATCTGGAATGTCCAGCACTAGGATTTTGTTATTTAGAGATTATGGTAACAAGAGCTCAAAGGTTCGGCTTTGATGATCATTTGAATGCACCATTTATGATGACCCATGAAAAGCCGAGAAGAGCACCAATGAAATAGAACTCACTATCGTATGCACACTCGCCAGCAAAGCACCTATCGACCGCCGTCAAAAGTTCCAAAAACATCCGAGGTCTTTTCAGAGAATCAAGATCCGCTTGAGTGTAACTCATCAGGTCGAAACCGAACGCCAAGCAGAAAGCATTGATGACGGTAAAGACAGCGCAATTATACATGTCGCTCTGTTCCGGCGCCGATGGACTTTTGTCAGTCGTATCGTTCAGCCTCATACTCCACTGAGCATAGACTGGCCAGCTCGCTAAATCATCCTCGCCGACCTGTGACCGAAGAATGTTCATCACTCCGTCCAAGGGCGCTTGCGTTGGATTGTAGCTCCGGTAGTAAACACTGTCGATGGCGAATACGAAACGCTGTTTTGGGGCTATGCCGAGTAGAGAGAAATGGCCGTCGCCAATATAAGGCGCGTGTAGGGCAATGAATAGATAATCTAGGTTGATGAAATCCTCTCCAGTACAATTCATTTCTCGTAGAACCTCGATGGCGCCTTGTGTTCCATGCTCATACGGATAACAGCGTTGAAAGTCTACCGACTTGATGGCTTTACAGCTCATGAATTTCTTGTTCGTGCGAACTTGCTGTGGTCGTGTAGCGTAGCTAGGTTCAGTCTCGCTTGGTACGAGGGCTATTGGATCATCCGTGCATCGAATCTTGTTCACATAGTTGCATAAAGCTTCCATATAATATTCTACAGTATCAGTGGGTAGTGGTGGAAATCTATCTTGGCCTAATGTAATATCTGCTTCAAAGTCGATGTCAAGCAGGGCTTGAACATGTGGAAAGGGAAGACCACCGATCATAGTTGCGGCACGTTGGTCCGATTGATCCGGGTCGTCCATGGCTTTTGTCTGGAGCATTATTTTGTAAGTTGCTTCGAGTCTATCGTTTTGCGATGTATTTAGTGCGTGGAATGGTTGTCTCTCCAGAGCTCGCTGCTCTCCTGGCCAAAGGCCATCGCGGAAAAATATTCTTCCTCCCATCTCAGTGATGACTGTGGTCGAAAATCAAAATATAACTTATCATTAAGTAAATTCACCATTAAAAAATTACAAGATGTCGAGTCGTAGTACTGTGACGGACGCACCGCTTGCAGCCATTCGGGGACAACGATAAGCGAGGAACAAAGATGAACATGTAAACAAAGAAAATATACTTCAACTTAGCAAAAGCAGCCCTAATTCAGTTCATTGACATGAGAACAAGGGGTCGGCCTAGATCGAAAATCGTACTGGGTAGACCTTAAGAATCTCTCAATTTGGCAGAATGTGGCTGGCCAAAGTTGGGAATGGGCGATTGTTCCTATCACTGTATGTCTATTAATGATTTATAATTTTTCCTACACACAGGCTGCTTTATGGTATCTAGCTTCATCTATCAGGTTGGTTGACTAAGTTATCATAATAATATCCTCCAGTCATCCGATGACAATTCCCGATATCACAGCTGAATGTTTGTCCGAAGTACATCAGCTGCACAACCTTGAACCGGTCGACCTGATTTTCCGTTCTCAAACTTAGTCACAAGCGCTCTCACCTGTTCCGACTCCGCCGATTTTAGTGACTTGAGATCAAGTCGAACATACTCGTGCGCCTTTCTTCCATGGATATAGAGCGACCTCCACGACTTAAATCTAGAAAATACCACATCGAAATCGCGCCTTCAAATAATTCAAATGAAAATAAACAAGCAAGAATAAAAAATTGCAAAACAACAGCCTCAGGCCCTTTTAGGCCTGGGGCTGAAAGAAACCTTTTACGAAATGAAGATTTCATTCTTACAACGCGGATGGGTTGCGAAGCGGGGCGGGGAGGGCCCGGAGGAAGGAGGTGCTCTGAAGACGTTAGTTGTTGTTGATTCAACAATTGGGGAAAACGAGAAGTACTTACGAGGTAGTCGTTGGCGGTGGACATGCTGTTTCTTAGCTTAAGAGGTGTCATAAACAGGCAGGGTTCTTAGCGAGGTGGGCGACGGCGACGTCCTCAAGGTGAGTTTTGTGGACGAGTTCAACTTTAGAGCCCGCAAGGCAACGCTGAATGAACTTAAGTGAGAAGGAGATCTAACGTCAGTCATAGACTGAAGTTACCTAATTGATAAGTAGCAAGAAAATTTTGTACCAGTAGTGCGCCAGGCGGAGTTATAGTGCATTCACGGTACCAAATGTTGAAAGGGGGCGGGCTAGTGTTTAGTTCCCACAACACAGTAAGAATTTTGCTTGCGACAGTCTTGAAATTCTTCAGCTCCTTCTCAGATCCAACACAGTACACTCTTTCCGATCTTGTATAATTCAATAGTTCTCCTTTACAGACTGCAAGCTACGTACAACAATTGTCATGGAGGAGAATCAGCTTCAAGTAACACTAGACGTGGGTCTCAGCCTCACAGAGGGCTCGGATAAAGCAGCCAAAAATCGTCGTCGTCGACTAGTAAAACGGCGGAGCTATACAGTCCTCGAGTCCAATACCGAGCTTCACGCATATCACGCCCTTGACGGAGTTTCACAAGTTTCCCGAATTGCCGAATGAGCTCAAGGACATGATTTGGAAGAATTCTTTGCCTGGTCCTCGATACGTAATGCCGGAATTTGGGCAAATGGAGAGGATCAACTCACTATACATGCCTCCTACTTCTCATAACTCCGAAACTCGCTTACACCCAATCCTGGCTGGTCAACGTGTCATGCAAATGATGTCCTTTCTTTTCTGGGGAATAGTTGTGGAAAGCACCAGCCATGTCCCATCGCATCTCGCACTCCTCCGGACATGCTACAGTTCTCGGCGCGTTGCACTCTTGACCTATGACAAATGTCTCTCTTGGAAAGTCGATCCAAAGATGCTATCGCAAGACAATGGCTACGACATGGATGGAGAAAGATGGCGGTCCCTGGGCAACCACCTGGAAGATGCGTTGGAGCAAATCTCCTGCTCTGCCGGGATCTGGTTCCAACCGAAACTCGATACAGTGTATCTCAAAGATAGAAGGTTGATGCTTCATATAGGCTATGATATAAGCTGCAACCTTCATTTGCAAAGTGTTAAGAGATTAGCCATCCCATTTATATCATTGCAAAGAACAGTCGATTTTCTTCGTTCATGTGTAGGACAAACTTCGTCATCACCTCATGAGGATTATCTTTCTACTCAGGACACTCTTAATGGAAATGAGCGATTCATGGATCTGGAGGAGCTCACGCTGGTTGTTTGTGGACCCAGGGATAGCATGCAAGCTTGTAAGTCTGAATTCAACACTTACGTGGCAACACACAAAAAGATGATTACAATTCCGGAGATTTCGATGATTTCCTGGAGCACTGAGGAGGACTTCTTACGCAAGACAGATATGTAGGCATGAGTAGGATGCAGATCCGTTGCTTTGGGTATGCGGAGATGTTTTGTGTATGCTCAGGCGTATGTATGGCTGTAAGTCGAGGCCGACATGCACTACAGCCCTGTCGATAGCTTTGGACCATGCTTTGGGACTGAAGGCGAAGTAAATGGAGAACTCGGCCCCTGGAGCACCCTGTCCGCTTGTACGCCCGAAGACTTTGCACATTTGAGGTTTTGCGGTTCTCCTAGATATCATAAATGGTGCACGGCTGATTTATGTCAAGTATGAGCTGGCTCGTTTCCGCTGAATCAAGAGCGTCATACGAGGCTAGCTAAACTCGTCTCTGGCGAAGCGATTGCCACTGCGTAGTAAGGTCATCATTCCGAGATCTCGAAGTCATCAGAAAACCTGGTGACTTTGGCTAAGCCTTCGAGTAATTTCATGAGACACTTTTGCGACTTACTATCGAGTTGCGACGTGTTTGGCCATTTTCCGTTCGCCAAGGACCCAATTGCCCTGCCTTGTCATCACACACGATGCGTTGGTTTGTAGATTTCCGATTAGACGGTCTAACAAGGGATGGGGACAACTTGAGGACCACTTTTCTAAGGGCTGAAATTGTATGGACTGCTCCTTAAAGGACTTGACGTTAGATTAGGGGAGCGAGGAAAGATTAAGTGACAGATCACCTACTGTACACTTGAAACAATTCTTTCTTACCAATAGATTAAGAATATAGTCGATTCCTCACAGCTCTCGAACTTATTCTTCCATATTGGTTGTGGTTTCTCTTCCCTGAGACCGATCGTGATGAAGTAACCGACTCGTCGAAAGGTGCTTTTGCCACTTGTATCACTTTTGGCTAAGACCAGCCCATGGCCTTCATGATACCCATTTCGTTCCCATTACCACAACGAGCAGACACCATATATTCTGTTTCTCGAGAGCCTAGTATTGCCAATTGGTGGCAGGGCTAGCATCCGACCGCTGAGGTCCTCCACGGATGTCTCCTGGGATATCGATCCATGGAGCGCAGCATCCGCCGCCAGGGAAGAAGATCCTATCGTTTTTTATCTCCCCCTCCAGAAGAGGGCCATAAAGACATATCCAGTGTTCTGGCGGGAAGTCACGCACTGCCGAGTCTGTATCAATATAGGTCCCTACTACAGTCGTATTATCTGCGCCTTTGCCCTATAGGAATTCGATCATCCTCACATTGCCGTTTAAGGAAGCCCACGACTATGAGGGCGCTCGATACTGTGACGGAATACTTGGCTCATCTCGATTGCCATATAGTATCCAGTGTTGTTTCCAAAGCAAATTTCGAGATAGAAATTCCCGCCAAAGCCCAGCCATATAGTTGTAATTCATCGACCGGCGATATACTTCAGCCAGCTCTGATACAGCTGGAAATATGTGCATTTCGTCCGTGAGGCAGCGAGAGGTGTAATCTTCAATGATCCAATTCCAATCTCTGGGGTCCGGCTTCTGAGGCAACCTATACGATATAGTTCGCGAGAGCTTTTTGCCATCCTCACCTTGTTGGGTATGCTGACACTCCCAATACATCTGATCACTACCGAATATGAGGACTCGGGTTGACAACATGCGCTCCTGAAGCGCCCATGCCCGACTATACAAGTGGTCATTCTGTAGGGCAAACTCGAGTTTGGCTGCGTCCATTCGACGAGGAAGGCCCTCATTGACATCCGCACCGCGTGCTGCTGAGAGGGTCAGGAACGCAGAACCATAGACGTCTGACATCAATACAGACTCTCTTACCCAGTCCTCTGGCGACTCCTGAGTGATGCACAATGCGTCGACTCAGAGATAGCTGATGCCGAGCCCTCGGGTGATTGAGATTGCTCCTCTCACAGTCTGACGAATATTCGCCCAAGGTATGCATGTTTCAAGCTCTCAATGTTGTCGAGCGTAGCAACAAAGTTCTGGGCCTTCCCCCAGCCATAACTCAAGCAGACATAACGTAACTTCCCAGAAGGCTTCTTGTCCTTGATGAAAGCTTTCCACCATAACCAGTCTGATGACGAGCCATCCTGTTCGTTTGGAGCGCTTTGGGAAATCTGGCAGGTTGACAGCCTTGGTAGGTTTAGTAGCTTTGGCAAAATCCGCTGGGTGTTGAACGTAAATGGAGGGTTCCTGGCTCCCGTTCATCGGGCCAACATCCATCACACGAGTTGGAAGTTTATTGCATCTCCCACGCAGTCCGCAAACAGGGTCGTGTCGAAGACATTTGCTGATCCATGGCTCAGCTAGCCGCAAGGTGTTACACCGCCATACCAAATCTATACTTGGCTCAGCTCGATTTGGCATCGCGAAGGACTCATTCAGACTTTGACCTTGGTAGTGTCGTTTCGGTCCTGGATGATGCGCTGGATTCAGAAACGGTTGGCTAACACGAGGAAGAAGCGACTGCGGGGACAACATGTGAGGCAGCAATTTTGTCCGACCTGCGGTGAAGCGAGAGCAAGTCGAAAACTTGTAAGTGAACCCATTCTCCAGGCCTGTCATCTAGTTGAATTCATCGAGTGGTCATATGCCTGTAGAATATCGTGCCATACAATTGAAAGACTCTCGTAAAGCTGGAACCATAAACACGATGGCTTTGCACCTGCCTCATGTTGCCAAAATGCAGCCACGTGTCGTGCATTCGCGAATATAGCCAATGCAACCTTCATAGATCCCGAGGTCCGCACAGGACTTTGAGCGTTTCTGCAACTTTCTACCACCTATGATGTTATACTTGCAACCATAAACTATACCTGCTTCATAGCTTTAGAAAATTCCTTAGGTAATATGTGTTTCACATGACTCAGGTCGCCAAAGCCTTTGCCAACAGACCCGAGCCTCTTTAGTTCACTTCCATAGCAACTACTCGCTACATCATCATCACCGCCTCATAGCTCAGCATACTACTGTACCTACTCGTACGTGCAGCCATGTATGTAACATTGCACCTAACGGCATGTCACGAACCGACAATAACAGCCCAAAACTAAAAGGGAGTGCTTCCGACAGGGCCGCATAGCCATAGCCACCTGCCACCTCCTGCTAGCTGTTCACCCGGACCCTATTCTCAAAGCCGATGCTTTTGGCGAGAAATACATACCTAAGGTACTGTAGGTACCGCCGTACCCACTTCGAATGGCAACACGAGCGATCGGCATATGTTCAAAGCTTAATCGATCTTCGAGCGCCGGATGCCCGTTGCTATTTTTGGGAGGAGGACCCAACTGCCAAGCCACCATTTTCTTCTGTGGCTCTTGTCGGTGTATGATGTCATTTTGTCTTGAAATTAATTCTTTGCTGAAGTGTTCGTGTTGTAGGATTCAGTTGCAATCATATTGGGGGGTTTGATTTCCATTTCCAATGCTGTTGTACGGAACAACACATTTTCGTCGCACATGCAAGTGCAATTTGATAAAGCTGAAGTCTTGTTTGCAGCGTATGATTGTGAAAGCCAGTCCAGTTCCATTTTCATAAGGATATCAATTGGAAAATCTGGGGTCCAACCCTGCCACTACAGTAGTACGAACCCTATGACAGCCCCAAGATTGGCAGGTCCGCAACGCATCATGCCTCCACGTTGCTCAGAGGAATACGAGAAGATGCCCATCAATTGCCTTTAGCATCGTAGCGGTACTCAGTACCATATTTTTACTTTCGTATGGGGATACTAACCTCCGTGGCCTCGAGGTATATAACCACGATTGATTCCCCCCTCTCACCAACTCATCTCATCATTCCAAGCACTCTCATCTACAATACCACTCTTCAAACAACAAACAACAAACAACAAATATCTTTCGATCCTTTCCAACCTCACAAATCTAAAACCAACTTCAAGATGTTCACCAAGACCGCCATCATCGCTGCCCTCGCTGGCCTGGCTTCCGCTGCCCCATCCAAGCGTCTCACCAACAACTTTCAAGCTCTTACACTTGCTCAGGGTACCCCGGTCCACACCACCCTCTGGCATGCCAGCGGTCAGCGAATCTATCTCAACAAGGAGACCGCCACCGACTGCCCAGCTGAGGTTATCGATTGTTCAACAGGTACATCTTCCCTATAGTCCCTTTCTTCCTCAACATGCACATTTCTGAGCTAATCTATCACTCTCCAGCCGGGAATTCCACTGCCTTTGTTTACAACCCAACCACTACCACCGTCAGCATGCAAGCCAGTGTCCCCGGCGGTCAACAACTATACGTCACAAGCGGTGGAGAGCTCGCTTACACCGTCGCCCACAGCGGGGACCTTCCTGACTTCGCCAAGACCGAGGGGTTCCAATACACCTCCGAGGGTTTTGATGGAACCCAGGGTTCGCTGACCTTCGAGAACGCGGGTTTCGATGCTTGCCCAACTGGCGAGAAGGGTATCTACGACCGAGATGTCTACCAGATCAAGGCTGCTTCCACTGGTGGCCACACGGGCTGCATCCGCGTCACCGTTGGAACCATCGCCTTCACCGGTGCGCCAGCCTGGGAATACAACTAGAGGCGAAGTGGTGATCAGAATGTCAAAGGGGATGTGTATGATGGGGTGAAATTTATCTTATTAGCATAGCAAGTTCTTTTTCTACGACTTTCCTTAAAGCATAGCAATGGCGGAATTTTTTAATATAATCAACAATCAATATTTCAAGCCAGATTCATTCATATATCTCTTCCCAGATGACTTAAGACCGCGTTTAAGACCATCATGCAAGTGGCCCATAGAGTATAGACTCTTCAAAACTCATGTCACACCTTGCATATATTGCCACATCCACAGTCATCTTTCCCATCTTCCCATCTGCCCATATCGCAGAAAACTTTTGATGCCCAGAGCCTGGTTAGCTCGTCACAAGACTTGGAGTAGAAATAGCGTGCTCGGTCGAGCAAGTGCCAGGGTGGGAACAGTCCGATCAATATGAACATCCAATCAGTCGATGCTTGACTTCACGAGTAACTTGTTCTAATCGTGCTGAAGGTGCTGATCGTTCGAACCAAGCCTCATCAACTGCATGTAATAACCTCGATCGTCATAAGTCGTAGCTCTTCCATCGTGAGTGAGTCGATTCTCGAGATATACCACACGTCCAGACTCTGACCTAGTTTAGAAGATTACCATCTGGCAGTGTAATACCAGGACCGCCGCCTGTCAGAATTATACATGGCTCGAGGTCTACTCACCCTTGCGTCTTGATCCGGGTACTAGCAATGGTCTTTAGGAATAATGAGCAGGGGGTGCCATTGTTGTGGCTGTGTTTAGCGTAAAGTTGAGGAGAGTGGATACAATGTAGGGTGTCGATCACGAAGATTCGCGAACAAGCTATTGTTGAGCCACAAAGTATATTATGACAGCACGCCATGATCCATCTATATCATGGCATACTAGCAGCCATTGTGGAGTTGATGTAAACCAGTAGCACGAGTCAAAAATGCCAGACCATGAATCGTTATGATTTTATAATGGTAAAGAGCTTACCCCAATATACGCTCCAAGTACAACATCTTGCCAGATGGGGGATCTCTAAGCAACTGAGATCCATCATCTACTGCGTTCTTGAAAAGGAAGAAGGATTTTTCGAGGTTGCAACAAGGTATTGTTTTCGACTTTGCCTATGCAGTGTCAGCGTATTGAATGGACAGGAATCTGCTGGTTCTAAAGCCAGTCTTGCTTACCAATGGACTGCTGGGCAAGTAAAGCTCTTTGCATGATGCAGACGAAACCGTCATCTACCAAATACCATCAGCTCTGCATCCCGAAGGATATTGAAATCTCATCATCGAATCGCGATGAATAAATGTTAGATGATGATGATGATTATACGTGACAAAAAAGCTTAGAAAAGTGATAGTACAAGACGAAGAAGGGGACAAAGAAGAAATTTGAGGAGAGAAGCTACGATATCTCGAAAGTCGCTTAGGAAGTCTCCTTTCCCGTTGTCTAAGATCTCCCGTTACAGCTAGCTCCGAGCTATTGTAAGCCTCAGAGCCGAATTATGGACATTTGATTGGGCTAGGACCCGGAATAGCTTCGTCAGCCGGCCATTGGTGCCGCACGCTCAATACATCTCCATTCAGAGTATTTGTCCTTACCCTGAAGGGCAAATTCTAAAATTATCATTCAACGAAGACCATCGACGACAGGATTATCCATTGTCTATGTCAACTCTCACTCTTTTATGGCCGTAACAATTTCTTTATAAATTCACTCTTTTAACATGGCCCTCGGGGTGCCTCGCCGCTATGTTGCTCTCGTACCCCTTATTCTGATAGCAATGTGGATTTGGGTCGCGTTGGGCAGACCATACCGTCTTCCATCACGCGTCTCATGGAAAGCCAAGTCCGATGGACCAACTATAAACTCCACATCGCCATCAGTGCATTCATTTCCAAAACTCAGTGATGCCTTCGACTTCGCTCCTGTTGAATCGGAATCGATCAAAAGCATATGTGACGAGACGCAATGGAATTCGACCGTCGTCTTCAAATGCGATGGAGCAGTGGGTGGGATAGGAAATATTCGGAATTCCATTTTGAACTGTGTCAGATATGCCATTTCAGCAGGAGCAGGATTGGTGATGCCAACCATCGTAATGAGAGATGAGGATAACATCTCTGTCATCAGGACCGGTGTGAACACGGACATGTCATACATGTTCGTACGCAGCATTTCGTCGATTCACTGAAAATTTCTTGTCCTTCTTTGAAGCTGTTCAAGACTTTGGCCGAGGTGCAATATCAAGAACTTGCACCTAAAGCTGATCTCCTCACGCCAGAAGAGTTGTACAGAGATATACCCGCGACCGGGATCCAAGAGCCCGAGAAGCTGCGCGAGCTCTTCTATCACTGGTTAGAAGGCTTTCCGAAGAACGAGTCTATGGCACCATATGTCATCGAGTTGCGGCGCTCGTACATGCAGTACCCAATTTATTCTGACGGCGAGAGATTCGCTTTGGCGTTTGGAAATATCCTGAATCTCAGGTCAGATGTTAGGATCTTGGCAACGAAGACTCTCCAGATACTTGCAGAGGAGTATGAATTCGAAGCAGACCTCAGAGAACCAATTTTGAAGAGCAGTTTCTATGGTGTTCATCTTCGAACAGAGAAAGATGCTATTGAGGCTTGGACCACGAACGATTGGGTATATTCCCGGTATAGCACTCAGTCGAAACTCTACCTAGAGCAAGCTCCCAGATCTTCGCCGGCGGTCATCTACGTCGCATCTGGGAATCTGACCGAAACCTCTAAATTCGCCACAGACGCCAAAACTATCAACATGACGGTCACGACTAAGTCCGAGTTGTTGACCGGTTCGGATTTGGCAAAATTGAATCTTCTGGCGTGGGATCAGCAAGCGCTTGTGGATTTCCTGGTCATGCATAAAGCAGCTGATTTTGCGGGAGTTGGGCATTCAAGTTTTGCGTGGACAGTCGCATTGAGGCGGCATACCTTCTCACAAAATAGGCAGCATTTGGACGGCCCGCAGATGTTGAGTGATGAATTGAGTCAGATATATGGGCAGATAAGGGGTTATCCGGAGTACGCGGCTTGTTTGTGGCCTTGAGACCGAAAAGATATCAGGTTTATAGCAGAATTTAGGAGTTTGGGAAGAGGTGTATCATCAACCGGATTTGATGAAACGTGGCACACGGCTATTCTTTCCTGGCATTATACTGTATAATTTTGGGTGTCCCGAAGGAGTTGGTGGCGGCGAATGGTTCGGCGACACAATCGTGGTCAAAAATTTTGTGCAAAATTAGATGTACTGGTAATTTGGAATATCGACAAGAAATCGCGTCGAGCAATTAGAACAAAGAGATCCCAGGAGATTACTGGAGACAAGGCGTACGGTCAACGACAAGAAGCGAATTTATTGTATATCATAATGAACATAAGTGCGCTCGATCCGCTTCCACAAGCTCTTGACAGGGCAGCAACAAAGGCATTCACAACGCCCTTGTTTCGTCTGCCAGGTACTAAGTTAGTGCTTTCCTTTCCTCCTTCTCACCACATACCTGCCCGATACCATATCGGAGTATACAACTTATCTCACGCTATACGTAAATCCTCAGCTTTCGTTTTTCAGTAATATATACACAGATCAAGCTCCAACCCTTTCCAGCTCATCAATGTGCGAACATGCCAATATCCTTCATTTCAACTGCTCACACGTTACAGGTGTAATGTACTGCTGCGAAGCATAATCACTCTCTAATTACATGCCTGAGAAATGCCCACTATTGCTGATCTGTTTCGTGGAGCCGCCGAAGGGGTCTAGTGGCTATTGTGAGCATTGTAGAAGATTCAGACGGAGGAGGGAGAGGAGACGACGGGTAAGGGAGCAGGTGGTAAGTGATATGCGAGAGGAGAGTTCGCAGAGAAGTGTGGAGAGCACAGATAGCAGTGGTGTGGGTGGCGAGGAACTGAAGACAGAAGAGTGTAGTCAATGAACATACTCTCATCCTTTTTAGACTGATGTATAGACGTACGAGATTTTCGATAGTGGAGATGAGAATAGAAATTGCTGATTCATGAGCTAGTCATTTCGGATTTGCACTCGCTTACTTATTGACTTCGAAGCAACGGCCTCCTCTCGATAGCAGTCAAGCATCGCAACGAAACAATGCAAGTCACATCATCATGCTTTGTAAAAATTCTGTATTGTTTGCTATGATCTTGTGCGTCTAAAGCACCGGGAAGCTCAATGTCGCCATGCAAATCTATGACGCTGAGGCCAAGTCGCTCAAACATCCTAGCCATATGCGCCCATGAAAAATCAAAAGCAGCCCGTTGTCTGCAAGAAGAAACATCCAGCCAGGTATTCGTAGAGAAACTCAAATGAAATCAAGGAACTATCGCTTCGTTATCGCATCATCTCATTATCAGAAATTCGTCCACCAACGTGTCCGTCGATCAGCCATGTTCTGCTAGAAGAAGAAGAAAATATCAGTCACTACCTCCGTACTGCTCTTCATGGACATCAAGAAGTTCTCCATCCATTAAGTCTAGAGAGGCTGGCGTATCAGTGGCATTGATTCGCTTTCCGGCGGAGGTGAAGAACCTAAGGGTGTTGAGCCCGCGGCCTTGCTGTGTGCAGAAGGCATCCATGACTCTAGGTGATTCCAAGTCAGCAAAGGTCCTGCTTCAATTGGAATTACTCTCAAAAGTGACGTACTTATGAAACACTGCAGGTTGAGAATAGGAAAGAAAAGCGGCTAGATCCACTCACTTCTTGAGAAAAGTCGTAGGCTTGCACTTAAACTCGACCTCCTGGCCATTGGCGTCCTTGACTCTAACAGAGACCTTGGGAACCTTTGGTTCTCCACCACCCTCAGTATCCCCGTCAGCGGCGCCACCGATTTGCTCCAGCATTGCGTCAATCATGTCTCCATCTTCGATGTCAAGAGTCTCGGGGCTGTCAACATCCTGGATGCGGTGACCTTCATAGAGGAATCGAACGGTATTGCGAGCGAGGCCTTGACGGCCACAGTATGCGTCGAAAACCTTTCCGAACTTGGTGTGTTTCTTAATCTTGAAGATGGTCTCATTCTCGCTTTGGTCCTTGATCTTAATCTCGAGACTTTCGGGCTTCTGCTCTGGCTTCTGGTCCGCAGCTTCGGGGCCGTTAGCATTGCCTGCGGCGGCAGCGTCTGCTGCGTTTTGTTGGGACATATTGAGGTTTGTTGGTGCTTGAGGTATGTGGTGGGGAGAAGAATGTCAGCTGCGACTGTTAGCATTAATCCAATGGAGGGCCAGAACGACAACAAGTGTAGGTACCCGGTCAAAGGTGAAACAGATGAGTAGGAGAGAAGAGCTTCAAGATCCGTATAGGACAGAGTATGGTAGCAGACTTACTGTTCGAGAGAAGGAGAATTGTTCAGGTGCGGCGGGCAGATCGACGTAAGGCTGACTTTCTTCGTAATGGTGCGATTGCACGTAATGGAAAGTGGGTTAATCAAATTCGATATGCTTCCCAGATTGGAAGGTGGAATTGGGGAGCTGAGTCGAGAGGCGTGAAGGACGAGGGGAGTGTCGTAGTTAGGCTTGCTTCAAGGGCAAGTGAATGGTCAAGGCTGCGTGAATAGTGGTGATGGCGAATGAGTAGCATTGAATGATCGATTTCACCTTCGCACCGACTTCGTTATTGATATCTCCGCATCTGAAGATGAAGATGCTGGACGCTTGGCTTCATGTTGATTGTGTTGTAATGACGGAGCGGAAAAGATAATGTAGATAGGTGTTGCTTGTTGGAGACGTGACGAAGCGCGACTGAATCTGATTCGGACATGAGCATTAAATTTGGAAAATAATATCTACTCTACCCTCTCCGAGCTCATCGCTGAGAGTTGCCATCCAGTAAACGATTCGAGTCATCCTCTTTTTAACAGCAACATACTTCTCATATTCAAGACTCGGCGGAATATATTGATACAGCAGCTTGATATCCATATTCAGCATAAATCGCCTGTTCACGTGACCCTATCCGACTTCTTGATTCTGTGCCTAGGTATGTTCCCATGCAGGTTATGTTTCCCTTGGGTGCCATGTACTGGTCAGGTTTCTTGCAATAAGACATAGGAGTCTCAGATCATAGTCCTGCGCCCTAGCTCATCTTTGCCAGGCATCCTCTTTACAAATTCAGTCAACAAAGAGCTCTCAGAACCATCAGCAGGCATTATCAGGATCATGATGTCCAGCTATGAGACGAGTAGCAGCAGTGTCGGATACTGTAACTCTCCCTTTTTCATCTTACGCCTCTACCTGATCTATTGGTCCTATCACTCCCTTTCCTTTGGTTTCTTCAAATGAAGTAAATCTCTGGGTTTTAAGTATGCTCATAGACGTGACATTTGGGCAAACTTCTACTACTTTAGTCTATCTTTATGCATTTCGTAAGTCTTTGCGTCAGGAAATCTTTGTGATATAACTTCAAATTCAAGTGATACCTCGTGTCTCCACAATACTAAAAGTATCACGACAAATTCAGATCGTTTCGTGAGTTTGACGACGTAACTCCTTGAGCTCTCGCTACTATACTCAGAAACTTTTCACGGGCATAGTCATGGTTCTCAATCTGGGGACGCAGCTTTGCAGAATCTGCAGCAAGCCTTCACGTCGCTTGGAATTGCACGAGACATTCGCGCTGCGGAAGATTAAGCCTCACTCAGTAAAGCAGTCATAGACGATACGTGTAACAAAGCGACGATCTTTCTTCTTTCTCATTCAAACTTCAAAGAGCTCTGAAATGTTACAAAACTATCACACTGAAGATAGCAGGGGAACAATTTCTTGCTTCATTATTTTTCGTCATCCATGGACCAAGCGGATCGTGTGAACAATCCTCCCTCACCAAAATGCGTTTACGCTCCGCAGATATTCAGGAGGAATGGATCAAGCGAAGGCAATTCGACTCACCCCCGTTCTCGTGGGAGGTCACTATCCCGCCCTCGGAGGCGCACCAACAAACGGAAAATCTGTGTAGTGTCTGTTGGAACTTCCAGTGGCGTGAAGAGAGCCCTGGTGAAACGTCCGCAGATACCATCTTGACCTCGGCAATGAAGGGCTGCAGTGACTGCGAATTCATTATAGTCTGTTTACAAGCTTTTGCTATGAACCTCAAGGATCTTCCTGAGAGTTTGCGATCTCGTCGTGAGAATGATAGCCATGTCTATGATTTTTTGGTGGATGATGACATTTTCCTCGGCCTCGGCGGTTGGGATGAAGGTGGTTTGGGGCTGAGGTGTCAAACTAGCCACCCAGGTGGCCTTTCGTGGGAGATGGATCTTTATGTCACGGAGCGTAAGTTTTGGATCGGAAACTTGATTCCAGAGCCGTGGCTAACCTGTTGCTTAGACGCAACTGAATTCTCCCGATACTTCCATCTTGGACACCACACACCTACAGAGCTCAGTCTCGAGCGCTGCCTGGCTTTTATCAACCGCCACATCAGTGACTGCGACGCAAGGCATATCACTTGTAGGCCTTCTGGGCATGGGAAAAAGGTGCTCCCGCGGCGTGTCCTTGACGTCAGCCATGGGCTAGTTCGGCTTGTAGATTCAACTCTCGAGCCGATCTCAGGAAGATACGTTGCTTTAAGTTATTGCTGGGGCCCGGCACAAGCGCTGCTCAGGACTACTTGAAGCAATATAGACGATAGGATGAAGGGCATAGAGTGGTCGGCATTTGCGCGAACTTTCCAAGATGCCATCTCTATCACTAGGGCCCTTGATATACAGTACATCTGGATAGACTGTTTGTGTATAGTTCAGGATGATCGACTTGATTGGCAAGTAGAAGCTCTCCAGATGGCACAGTACTACTCTCAGAGTTATCTCACTCTTGCCGCCTCCTCAGGTAAAGATCCAGGATGGGGACTTCTCCATCCTAGGTCTGCACCACAGGATGTGAACGATAGAGTTACAGAGTGGCCATATGCTTCCGATCCTGTCGAGGTGAAGCTGAAAACTGGCAGAGCTGAAGAAGGCACTAGTGTGTACGTGAGACCATTGTTCGATGACGCAAGTTCTGATTTTTATCACGGAAATTCGGCAACTTGGCCCTTGAAGCGAAGGGCTTGGGCATTTCAAGAGCGACTCCTATCCAACCGTACGATCCATTTCCACCCGAAAGAGATGGTTTTTGAATGTCACACGCATCTTACTGGTGAAAGCCAGCAAAGGGAGTTGAACCCTCAGGGCCACGCTGAAGGCGATTTCTCATTTTTCACTGGCGACGGTGTTGAGACACCTGACCTGAATCTGGGAGACCACAGCTTTGGTCCCCGATTAGCCCGGCTCAGCATACCAGCACAATCAATGGAATCGATGTTGGAATTTTGGGACGAACTCATCGTACAATACTATCCACTAGAATTGACCTTTGAAACAGACAGGTTACCAGCCCTTTCAAGTATCGCTAGTATGTTGGGAAAGCGTTTTGGCACAAGTTATCTAGCAGGCCTGTGGAAGGAGGATATGCCCCAACAGCTTTTGTGGGAAAAGAAGTATGGATCGACTAGAAGAAGTGAGCGGGAAAGCTGTCCCCCCACGTGGTCCTGGGCGTCAACTTTTGGCGGCCGCTTGAGTATCTTCAGCTCTCGGAAGCTTACGGTTGTTGATGATCGGTTCAAGATATTGGAGGCTGACTGTGCTGCCTCTGGAGCAAACAAGTACGCAGCTGTTGACTCCGGGTATATCAGACTGACTGCAGTGGTCATCAGCGGAATATCAAAATTTGCAGGTGAGGGTGAGTCTGGGAACGCATCTTGGCAGATCAGATTCTCAAATGGCATGAGTGCCAACTACGACCATGATAAGATTGAAGGCGATGATTCAAGTGTTGATCTCGCAGTCCGTTGCATATTACTTGCGAAGACCTCCCAGTCTCATCAGAATAGCGAATGCAAGAATATTGCACTCGTCGTACGCACAGCGAGAAGACAGATTGGCAAGGAGGAGACTTATGAACGGATGGGGATTTTCAGTTCATCTGCCAGAGACGATTTCTTTGAAATGGCGGAAGTTACTACAATGACAATCGTGTAATGGGAGAGTATCCAAGAGCTGGGAGTTGTGACGTATCTCGGGGCACAGATGTATTTGGAAGCATGGCAATATATGTACTCTTGACTTGTGAGAAAATGTATGAATAGTCGATAAGACGTTTGAAACAGGATAATGGATGTCGTCGGAAGGTGGATCTCACGTGCCATTAATGTTCCTAGCGCACTCTCGCCAGGAGTTGTGTCCGGCGGACAAGAAGCTCCTACAGGTGATTCTCGGAATCTCCACAATACTCCACCAACAGCTTTTTCTTCACAAATCAGCATAGCAAAACAAGGATTTCGCACTACCGCGCAAGGTTCTGATTGATGTTTCCACTCTTTCAAATATTCCTTCCGAAGGCTATCTCCTCTGCCACAATGTCTCTCTCGAGTCAGTGTAAACAAGTTGATATGACGCAAGGCAAGTATTTTCAAAGTTAAGTGTAAAAGGCAAGGTTTTCTCTATTTCTCTCTCTGTGTCATGGTGCTTTCATTTGTTTCTCTTGTGTTGGCAATTTCGGACCCTGCGACATTATGGCGCAACGAATAAATCAGGACCGAGGATTTGAGCAGGAGAAGGAGACAGCTGGTCCAGAGGGACCCCGAAATCCTCCAACATCGGCGACAAGCTTTGCGCGCCCTTCTCAGCGAAAGAATCCCCAGCAAAGGCCATCCCAGATCTCGAATCGTACTCAACGGCCCCAGCAGACCCCTCGCGGACCGCCCCGACCACCGTTTTCTCTTGCAGGAGGCACAATCCTTCCAACACATGGCATGAGCTATATCGACCCGAAATACCTCCAGTATAATCCTACATACAGGAAAGAACAAAATAAGCCGCTATGGGGTTTGGCAAAGCCTCTACCGCGGGTTGTGCGCCAGGGAATGAGGAGAAATCGTGACGGACAAGGGACTGTTGAGGATGCCGAAGCAGAGATAGCAGGGCCTGGCAGCTCGGAGGCGATACCGCAGGTCGGTATGATCAATGATCAAAGAGATGATAATGGCAAGCGTCCAATTGGTCGTCAAAGGGAAAATAGTGAGCGCGGCTATGGCCATCAGAAAGACCCGAGAGGAGGCGCAGAGGAAAGCATTCAGAGGGCTGGATCGCGTAGAAGCTATGTCTACCCCAACATTTCTGCATTACATGAGAAAGGAAACCCTATGGAAGATTGGGACAGTCCGGAAGACTCCGGTCATCGAATCGATACCTTCGAATATGGGGATTTGGGAGAGCCCAGCATGACTCGGTTGGAGGATGTACAGGAAGCACCGTCTGAACGGAGTTCCAGGTACAATACTGCTGCTTTTAATATGCGTAGAACAGGGTCAGACACGGCCGAAATTGATCTCGAAGGAGGTGAGAAGCTTGATGAGTGGCCAGTGGAAGAGGGAGAGCAGCAACAATATCTCCAAGAAGAACGCGATGAGCACAATTCTTGGGCAGAAGTCAGAGCTAGGTTTAGAGAACCTCTCGCGGAATGCCTAGCTGTAAGTTTTCACGATCGCTCTGTTCGAGAAAAATGCTAACAGTGTACAGACAATGATAGCTGTTCTGCTTGGTCTCTGCACCAATCTTGCCGTCCAGACGTCCAATGAAACATCGGGATCGTATCAGTCTACGAACTGGGCTTGGGGCCTCGGTATTACCATTGGCATTTATATAGCCGGTGGTATTTCTGGAGGTCATCTCAACCCAGCTATCTCTCTGATGCTGTGTCTTTACCGCGGATTTCCCTTTCGGAAAGCCTTGATCTTCATTACTGCTCAGGTCTTCGGAGCATTCCTGGCTGGCCTAATCGCATATGGTGTTTACAAAGATGCCATCAATGCCTTTGATGCTGTAGGGGGATCAATTAGTGCTCACGGCGCTAGCACTTCTCCTGTCGGTCTGTTTGCTGGTGGTACTGGGACTTCGTTCTTCTCACAGCCTGCCTCATACACGGGAGCTGGAACTGGTTTCGCGAACGAGTTCGTTGCTACCGCCATTCTCGCTTGTGCTATCCTGGCCTTGGGAGATGATTCCAACGCTCCTCCCGGAGCGGGTATGCATGCGTTGATCGTAGGCCTATTAGTCACAGTCCTCTCGATGGCGTTTGGCTACAACACAGGCGCTTGCTTGAACCCCGCGAGGGATCTAGGACCGAGACTCGCAGCTGCGGCTGTAGGATATGGTGGGCAAGTATTCACTGTCAACAATGCTTGGTGGATTTATGGTGCATGGGGCGCAACGATAACTGGAGGGCTTGTGGGTGGCTTTCTTTATGATGCAGCTATCTTTGTCGGTGGTGAGAGTCCTATCAATTATCCAAGGGGAAAGAGGAGGAAGGTAAAGAGAGAGGTAAAGACAAAGGCGAGGAGGAATTGGTGGGATTTCAGGAGGATTATGGGATCTCAGAAGTAGTCCTTTTAGTCATTGGAACCAAATCATATTCGCACGCTGTAAACGTTTCCCATATATGCATGTAAATTCAGAGCAGCACAAGTGCAATTTAAACTAGCCAGTCGACGGTCTCCTTAAATCGTGTCCAGGTTACGGATTCTTTACAAGTCTTTAAAATTGAGCCTTGTAGAATCTAATCTCAAGAGTGAAATAGGGATTCACCATCAACTTGCAGCTACTCACCCATACTCCCACTGTGACCTTTGTGCGTAGGGACGACAAAGGCGAGCTGTCTAAAGGAGATAACCCATTCGCAAAGCCTGTGCTGTATTTCTATTATTGACGTCGCGAAGATTGGTTTTACACTCATACTACCAGTCTTTTTGGGATCCACGGTAGAATTTCCAAGAGTATACACAAACTTGAACTCTTCTTTCTGTTAAGCTTGTATTGTGGTCTGTAAGCCTTCTGTTATGATTGATATGCAGTTCTTCTTTCTTAATATCTTCACCGGTCTTTACCAAGCAAACATCATAGTAGGAAGTGATATTCAGTGGGTTCTATTATTCACCTAGTCTCCATTATCATCTTCAAAATCAGGTCTCGAGTTGAGGCTGTGAATAACCAGACGAAAGGAGTTTTCTAGTACAAACGCAAAAGCTCCTTGCGCTACCTACACTTATGTTCCAAGTATTACAACGACAATATTGACCACAACCAACATTTCCATATTATCACTACGCCAAATCTTCTACCTCAAATGAAGCTTAAGTCCCTCTACCTCTTCTCTGGTCTCCTCACGACCATTCTCTGCGCCATCATCATCATCACCCCCGCCGATCACCTCTCCTGCATTCCCAGCAACTCCACCAGCACCTGCCTGCTCAACTACTTCACAAGCAGCGGAGCTCTTCTCGACCTCGCCGATCCTCAAGTATCAGCTTCCGCCTTCATCTACTCTAACACTTGTCTCCAACTCGGCCAAAAGACAGTCACTGTCCCAGGAGAAACTACGGTCCTGAGCTGGGGACTCAGCTTTAAGAATCCTCTACTTCTTGGCTCCGAAAAGAGAGGCGACGTCAATTGGTGGACACCATGGTTCAAGTATGACGGTCAGAGATATGCGTATGAGGACTGTTCGTGCTCGAGCGAGGGTGCGACGCGGGGACACAGATGTTCTTGTCAATTTAGGTGTAAGCTTTGGCTGTTGTATTAGTGTTAAGTGTGGGACATCGACATGGCGAGATAGGAAGCCGGACGGATGACACTTGGAGTTTCTTCATCCATGCAATCCTTCGAGCAACTTGACTTGGAATATTATGCGAGACTTTAATTATTTATTTCGAATGAATATGGCTTCTTGAATTTCATGTTTCTTGTCCCTAACTCACCTTACAGTGCGATCGATGTTCCATCTATATCTGTATTACCATCATGTATTTGCTCAATTTCCGATTGTCTAGCCTGAGATCTCCCACCCCAGCCCGACGCAAGCTTACCAGGTTTGGTCATTCAACCGCTAGATAAAGCTTGGTGCCTTAGATAACAATCAGTTCAAACAAATAAAATTGTCAAGCAGACTTGAATGTCAATGCAACCTATGTGTAGTCATGAATCTGAGGGACAGTATAATACCATCGACCACGCTAGCAGCGCTAGCCAGGCTAGGGAAGATAGAGAGGCTACATGCAGCGATTATCTTGAGACAGTGTTCTCTTCTCGACTTTATATCCATTTGTTCGTACGCCCCACTGCCGATCGAACATTGGACTCCATATTCGAAGCAATAACAAAGGCTATCCTGGAAGGCTTTGGAGACGGAATATCCCTTTGTAACTTCTATATCTTTGACATGTCCATTTAGGAGAGCGTGCAAATGACTTTTTAGGTCGCGATAATCTACAGGGCATGAGTCGGAGTAGTGTATGACAGTGACAGACATTTATATGGGTTGCTCGCGCGACAATTGGCATGAAAAGAAAATGTTTCTTTCGAGATGAACTTGATCAGCCTTGATTTGTTTACTGCGAGGCGAGCTCGGGTAAATCGGAACATCGTACTCCCGAGCCGGGCGCGAGCTTGACCAGATCTCCGCCTCAAGCTTACGTATCGAGAAGCTTCAGCACTCCCCCACCAAGACTTCGCAACTCGGGATAGATCATCATGCCTTCTTCTGTCAGTATAGGATCTTCAGCAGAGTTCAGCAAGTTGCTGGGCTCATCAACCATTGTCATCGCAGATTGTGCGTCCCCCACCCCTCGCTGCCAGCCCCAACTAACTCTCCCCAGTTTACGCAGACTGGTGCGGACCATGTAAAACAATCGCGCCTACCTACGAGTCCCTCGCGGCGAAATACTCGAAGCCAAATAGGATCACATTTACGAAGGTCAATGTTGACAATCAGCAAGAAATCGCGCAAAAATATGGCGTTAGAGCGTACGTTTTGCGCCACCGCCTCTCGGGTTCCGACTAACAGGAATATAACAGTATGCCAACCTTCATGATCTTCAAATCAGGCAGTACTATCAATACTATTCGCGGAGCCGACGTTCGCGGACTCACGACTGCCATCGAAGCTGCCGTAAAGATGGCTGGCGCCGCTGCTCCTTCCTATTCCTCAGCCGGCCGAACTCTCGGCGGTCCTACTGGAAGCCCTCGAACATCGTTGAGCCGTGGATTCAATTTCAAGGGAATAGTAGATGCGATTATTGGGTTCTTTGGGTTGTACTTCATAAGCTTGTTCTCCTTCGACGCGTATGTTGCGGCGGAGAACAGTCCGTTTAATATTCACAAAGCGGGCCAAGCTCAAGTTAAGATGGCGAATGGCAGGACTGTTGAAAAAAGAACGGGAGCTGCGACGCAGGTAGGCAAGAAGCTTGGGACTCTCGCAGATTTGGCGGATAGGGACTAGGGAATTTATTTGCTTCATTGGGCGTGAGGAGTTTGGGCGTGATGATTCACCTTCTCCGAGACCATGAGATGTTGACCAGTGGATTCTTGTCTTCAGGATTAGGTGGAATAGGCATTTTGCTGTGTGTTGTATATTGCTGCAACATCTCTCTTGTGATTAAGATGCGGCATGTTATCCAACAGCTAGTGCGATGCTCATTGCCTCCAACCACAGTAGGCCAGTAGTCTCTTTCCTTCCGGATCAAGGTATAATACCAATATGAAAATAATCAAACTAAAATGTTCTTTAGACATGCTTTCCCTTGTAATACCTCGCTACACTTGAGAAATCTAACCTGAAAGTACCCATAATTATAGCTCACGAGTACTTCTTAGTAGAGGCCTCTGAAAGGCATAATTCTAGGAGTACAAGTGTTCTTATTCTTCTAATCCCTACGAGGCGGCGAGGCCTAGGCGAGATCTGGTAGACAGATTTGAGAGTCTTAGCTGCGTCATATCCTAAAAGCCTAGAGCTACTATAAGAGGCCAAAAATGGCCTCCCATACTAGTCTGGAGTAGCGCCTTATGAAATGAAGTCACGACCATCGGTCTAGATTCGCAATTCGTACGTGGCCTCTGAGCATTATTTACACTCCACCTGCTTCCTTTTTTGCAACCCGGTGCACCGATTCACGACTCAACAATGGCCAAATAGCTCTCCGGTGGTATCTACTCCTCAACATTGATCTACGGGTGAGAGATTTCGCTGGCGTGAATGCCAATCTTGTCTTTCACACGTTCTTACTGTATTACTTCCCAAGATCCTCAACTGTGTTTACCTGCGGTCTCGCTTACTGTAAGTAGAATCTTTGGCTCGAAAACGAAATGTAGAGATGTCTTTAAGGTACAAACATTATATTCCAACACTCCAAAAACAGTGTTTATTCGCTGCTGGGGTGGGGGTGGAGGAAGCTCACCAGTCAGCAGGTTTCAAACCAGCGACTTCTGTATTTATTTCTTGTGGTGATGACTATTTAGATAGGGTCTGCTTCGATGAATCGCGATCAGATCCCCAAATCGCGGCCCAAAGCACGATAATACCCCCAGCAATCATCGAATTCCGTGCTTGGATTACTGCACATCTGCAAGCTTTCCCATTATTCAAATCGGATCTCTGCAGAATCCCTCTTTTCGGTGAAGATATGTTGGATCTAAGACTCACTTGGCCGCGAATTACAACTCGCCAGCAACATTTGTACAGCAACATCAGGCGTCTCCGTTATCTGAAGACTTTCCTCCAAGTAGCAGCTCCTACACCGAAGTAGGTGCAGTAGTCACAGATGGAGCCACAGTCGGAGCCGACGTCTGTGTCGAAGCCGACGTCGTGATCGGTGGCACATCCGTCATCAAACAACTACACGCCGAGCTAACACTCTCTGGATTCTGTACGCACTTCGTGAAAGCTGGCGGAATAGCCCACGTAGCCTTAGGAGTGTGTGCCAGGTATTTCCCACAGAACTTCGATGCGCTCGCTTTGTGTTTCTCAGCTGTCAGATTCGCAAGACATTCATCATGTTTCTGGTTACAATGAGCTATATTGAGACATCAGGATGATCGGGTGATCCGATGGTGAGGGCACTTACGCAAGCTAGGGGTTCACTTCCCGGACTTGGTGGTAGAGGGCCCGTCGCCCATTGTGCCGGATCTGGTCCAAGTACAAAGTCCATGGTTCCACCATTGGCGAAAACGTCGTTCCAAGTCAACCAGTTCTGGGTCCAGGGCTGTCCGTTAACTTTGAGGCTTTGGACGTAGATATTGGAATCGCCATTGCCGTCCCCGCCTGTGCTGGTGACTTCCAGGGTCTTGTTGTTCCCGAGATCAATCTTCATGAAATTGTACCATGGTGAGTGGATGAGAAAAGTGGTTTGCCCAGTGATGGGGTAGAGACCAATCATATTCCACAGAAGCCAGGTCTGCATCGTACCAGCATCGCTGTTTCCTGGAAGACCACGGACTCCTGTATTGTAGTTCCGTTTGGCGACTCCACGAGCTTGGAAAACGGATCGATCTTGACGGCCGATGTAGTTGAATAAATACGGAATGTTGAAAGTACTGAAAACATTCAGTAAAAGTATCCCGCAAGACTGCAGAGACTTACGGTTCATTCGTGGCATCGTGAATAATAGCATTAGGCTTCTTAGGATCAGCACCAATCGTAAACATCGTCTCAAGACGACGAAGCACAGTCTCTGGGCCACCCTTCAAATTAACCATTTTTGCAAAATCATGAACGTCAGTCCAAGAATACCCCCAAGCACTCGCCTGATAATATGGATCCATCCAGTATCCTCCAGCATCCAAGGCATCAACAGGAATAAAGCTAGTCAAATTCCTAGGAACAACAAATCCTTTGAGACCGAGAGATTCAGCATCTGGGTTCCAGTGATTTCTCCAATTACGAGAACGATTGAGATACTTCGTCGCATCGTCGGATTTATTGAGACCTTTCGCGACTTGGTGGAGGGAGAAGTCATTGTACGCATACTCGACAGCACGAGACACTGCTCGGCTAAAAGTAGGCGTGATGAAGCCATACTTCAACCAATCAGGTAGTGCTCCTCGACCTTCTTTGGTTGAGGAATCTGGGGCCATGGGATCTGGAGGATTCGTGTTCGGAGGTGCGATTTCGGCATCTTTGACCATTGCGGCGTATCCGTCTATCCAGTTGACCTTGCCACGGACCCCTTTGACGTATGCATCTGCTAGAACGTTGTCTGCATTTGATCCTCCTTGAGTTCGGCCATTGTAGTTTGAAGATCGACCATCTGGCATATATCCATCAAATCTGTAGGTGTCGATCACTGCACAAATGTACTCCTCGTACGCGACCGGAGAAATGACTTGCATCAATGCTGTCGAGCAGCGAAATGTGTCCCAGAATGTGAAGACATCTTGATAGTATGGTTCCTCTGATTTCCACCCTGGATTCTCGCCTGTCTGATTTGTTGGTAGAAGATTCATGAAGTACAAGGATGTATAAAGAAGGTTTAGGTTGGTAATATTGGTGGTGGTAGTTGTGATTTTGGAAAGAATCTCAATATCCCAGACGGTTTTAGTGTCTTGAACCACTTTTAAGAATGCTGTTCCTTCCGGGATCTGGTCATTAACGTTCTGGCATGCTTTTCTCAACAGAGAGCCACGAAATCCCGACTCTAGAGGATACCATTGAGGAGTTAAAGGTGAACAATCCTCCAACATAGTCAGTAGATGAGGTGGAGTTGGCAAACCCAGAAGACTGCTTCGTGCTTCCTCCCACGGCAGTTCCATAGAATACACTTGCGGATGAAGGCGTGACGTTAAAGTATCCGCCTGGCCTTGTTAGATCAGTCCGAATATTCGAGCTGAGTTACCTACAAGAGTATATTTTCCAGTTTGGAGCTCTATTCCAACCATTATTGTAAATACCCGATGCTTCATAATGACCGTCCGGCTTGATGATGAAATGACCACCAGCATATCCTTGGCCAAGACCTTGTCCTCTGAAGGACGGAACAACACGAGACACATCAATCAAGATGTTATTATCTGTTCCGGAAGGAAAAGTATATTGATACATGCCAGCACGGGAAGTCGCTGCAAGCTCGACAATGACTTGATCACTCGTCACAGCCTTGTAATGGCCTACAGATCCCTCATCAGGTACTGCTCTTCCGACAGTGATACCGGAAAGAGGATTGGTGATATTTCCCACCAAAGGTAATTGAGCAACAGTTCCGTACTTAGGAGCGCCTCCAGTACCCTGCTCATGCATCATACTGAATCCAGAGAAGTTTCCATTGGGAAGATATCCACTGTATGAGTCTGTACCAGTAACTAAGAGATCTGGTCCTAACTTCACCATTCCGAATGGACGAGCGACACCTGGGAAGTTATTGCCCCCACCTTCGGTTCCAGTACTAATTCTGTCAGATATGTATGCAAGAGGAAAATTTGAGAACTAACAATACATTGACATATTGACTGTAGTCCGTGATCTGGGCTATAACAAAAGTAGCCAGAAGCGGCGAAAATAACACTACTCGTAGCATACTGAGATTATACAAACGACAAGAAATCGTCAAACCTCTAGGATGCTACAGAATTGACTTTTCGAGAGACATCTGACGGCTTATACGTACTTTCACCTAACAGCCAAGCTGAGAGTGGACCAGGACTCGTCAATCATGCCGCAAGGAAAGAAACATGTAGGAGGAATGACATCTGATAGGAAAGAGAATAAGCAGGTAAGACAACATTTTCGTCCCAATGAAGGAAGAGCGTTGTGCTCGTCAGGCATGTTGCCTCATTTGATTGAGTCGCGGATGGCCAATAGACGGCGTCTCCTTGGGGCGTGCACTTGCACCCTTGGCACGTGATCGACTGGTGGTGACATCTTTCAGCTGAAGGCGGAGTTGCTTGGTCTCTTCAGCATCTATAGAATTTGCTATTTTTGAATATTCCCCTAGAGTCTGGTTCTTGGAGATAGGTGACGTGACGTAGAGAGCCCTCAGCCAACGTATGATGCATTGTCAGATGTGTCGTGAGAAGTATGTTTGAATGTAAACACTTGATCATATTCTCAGAAATACTATCACCGTGAACATCGTCCCAAGCAGAGAAAAAGCCGGAATGCAGTATTGATGCTACTACTCCGAATGGCGACATCAGGAAGAGAACAAATAAGAGGTTGTGATAATGAGGAGGTGGTGATTAGGCGATGTCAGTACACCTCGACACCTCCGTGATGCTCATCTGAGGTAAATAGCCATTCAGCCTTAACGCGATCTAAGGCGATATCCGGGATATCTTCTCGTTTTCGCCGTTACGCAGGTTCTTAGCATCGCGGCGCAAGGAGCAGCAATACTACCAAGCAAGACCAAGCACGATGATAGATAGCTCAGCCACAGCGGATGCATCATCTGAACAACATCTCAGCTGTGAACGACTTTAGCAAGAGTGGACTACACGGCCTGTAAAACACCAAAAAAATAACCAATGCTCAAGGAAAAATTGGAGGCGACAACGCCGAACCAGGCGATACAAGGGAAAGACAAAGAGCCACTGAGCTCTGAGCCACGAACGCTCTTGGCGACATCAAAGATGAGCCTCATAGCGACATTTGACTTTATTGTAGAATCTAGAGAAGTCCAGAGCAGGTTAGAATGACCAGGACAGACTACAGCAGCATAGCCGTGAGAGTCCCTCCATGCGGTCTGCTACTTGCAGCGCAATCGAGATTCTGTGGTCTTTGCTGGACGACATGATCACGTGCCAGCATACTCAACAACACCAAAATGGCAGTACTTGAGTACTTAATCGATAAATAGGTGAGTCATCTCACTGTGTTTGAATATTTGGCAAGCTGCGGACGGAATAGCGAAGCGCAGGGAAGCGCAGGGAGGAAACACAAGATGACCAAACGCATTGAATCTAATCTCGCCAACGGCATTTCGAGCGTGTTCTTCTCAAAAGGAAAACCCTTCCAGATCATCCGTTTGAACTTTCGAAGATCCTCGTTTCGCGGGGAATAGATGAGACGGTGAGATGTGATGGATGTGACAGGCTAGGACTACTAGCCGGCCCACCTCCAGTTTCGCTCGGGGCTCGCTTACTGTCGGGGAAAGCGAATGTCACAGGCAAGCAAAACTGTCACAGCTCAGATAGCCGAGGCAGTCTTTTCCCACCA